>RJWM01013631.1:0-20185 GCA_004363535.1 Dasyprocta punctata
CAACAATCCTCCTGCCTCAGCCTCCTGAGTGCTGGGATTACAGGCGTGTACCACCACACCCAGCCAGATTCCAAATTTTAATCTGAACAAAAAAACTGCTAGAAGAGAACCATGTGTATGTTGTGTGTGTGTAAGAGTCTTCACGCTCATTCAACCTTTATGAAGTACAGCAGATCTCAAAGTAGACACAAATCACATGACTATTAGAAGCCATACAAATATAAGGCACACTTTTGCAGTCCCACCACTGGGAAGGCTGAGGCAGGAGGATCTCTGTGAGTTCAAAGCCAGCCTGAACTACAGAGTAAGACCTTGTCTCAAAAAACAAAAATGAATACATAAATATAAGGATCATGGAAATACCTATAGTTGTCTGTCAGTCTCTCAAAGACATGAAAGTCTGGCAATATAAACAATGTGGAAAAACCTATAAATATAAACAACATGGAAAAGCCTTCATATCTTACAAATTATTTTAAATACCTGAAAAGAATCACACTGGAGAAAAGGGTTATGGCTTCTGAAAATTGTGATTAAAACCTTCCATTGGCCCAATTCCCTATGAATACATGAAAGAACTCATTCTGGAGAAAAACCCTACACATGTAAAGAAGGTGGAAAAGCCTTCATTTGTCTGCAATTCTTTCTTTCTTTCTTTCTTTCTTTCTTTCTTTCTTTCTTTTTGGTACCAGGGATCAAACTTGCAACCTCACACTTACTAGGCAAGTGCTTAAGCCACTGAGCCCTTCTCTAAAATACTTTCAAAGACACATGATGACACACACTGGAGATATGCTTTATAAATGTAATAAATGTGGGAAAGCATTCATTTCTCCAAATACATTAAGAAGAAATGAGGCTGGGGATATAGCTCAGTGGCACAAAAACCTGCCTGGCAAGCACAAGGTCCTGAGTTTGATTCCTCAAAAAAAAAAAAAAAAAAAAAAAAAAAAAGCAGAACACCTACAAATGGAAGGAATGTGGGAAACACTTCATTCTTCCCAATTCCTATAAAATGCATGAAAAGATTCACTGTGGGGAAAACTCCACAAATCTAACAAATTCAGGAAAGCCTTCATTTATGTCTAGTCTTCTAAGTCATGATTCATCTTTGTGAGAAATGCCATGAATGTAAACAATGTGGAATAACCTTCACATATCACCAGTGCTGTACTTTCAAACACATGAAAAACCCTCACACTGGAGTAGAACACTAAGAATGTAAACATGTGCTAAAATTCTCATTTGTCTTTGCATTTCAAATTCATAGAAGGAGTCACTGGAGACAGATCCATGAATAACAAAACAAGGTCAAGTCTTTTGTTGGCCCAGTTCCCTTTGAAGACATGAAAGAATGCACATAGTTGAGAAATCCTTTGAATGTTCAGAATTTGAGGAAGTCTTCATTTCTGTACAGTGCTTTCAGATATACTTGATAAGACACAATGAAGATACACCCAATAAATGTAAATAAAGTGGGAAAGTGTTCATTTCTCCCGGTTTATTCCAATTACATGAAAGAACACCCTGAAGAGAAACCCTATGAATGTGAGCAGTGTGGGAAAGTCTTCAGGGATCCTCCAGTATTTCATGAACACTGGGAATGTATTCTGGACAGAAACCCTACAAATGTAAGTAATGTGGGAAAACTTTATTTGCCCCAGATTCTTCCAAAGGCATAAATGTCCAAAGTATATCAGAGAGTATCATTTCATATGCAATATTTTGATATTGTGTCCTTTGTTTGGCTAATAGATATGGATTAAAAGGAGAGAATTGTGGTAAAATAGTAAAATGCAGAGCGGGAGATGGTCCTTCTGGATTTTACTATGTCAGTGCACAAGGAGTATTATGGACTCAATTTTCCAGAATCCATTTTATTTATGTTTTTGCTTTGCTTTGAATGTATCAATGTAAGCCGGGCGTGGTGGCGCATGCCTTTAATCCCAGCACTCGGGAGGCTGAGGTAGGTGGAGCATTGTGAGTACGAGATCGGCTTGGGCTACAACGCGAGCGTAAGGCCGGCCTGAGCTACATAGTGCGACCCTGCCTCAAAAAACCAGGGCTGGGAGTTTGGCTCAGTGCCTTAAGCGCCTGCCCTGGCAGGCGCGAGGTTGTGAGTTCAATCCCTGGTGCCGCAAAAAAAAAAAAAAAAAAAAAAAAGAATGTATCAATGTTGAAACTTAATTCCTGATGCAACAGCATTGACAGGTGGGCTTTGTAGAGGGTGACTGGTTAAGAGGACTTTGCTTCACAGATGGAATCAGTACCTTATACAAGGGCTACAGGTCAGTCTGTAGGTCCACTTAAATCTTCTGCCATGAGACCACACAACATCTGATGTTCTGGAGGATGCAGACTTCAAGGTGTCATCTGGAAGCAGAGACTGGGCTCTCACTAAGCACTGAAACTTCATCTTGGGATTCCCAGATGGTACAACTGTGAGATATAAATTTCTATTTATACATTTTTTAAAAAAGACCAATGGACACAGATTGGTATTTTAGGAAAAGATAGGCGGCTTTGGCTTTAACGTCTTTTTGTGATGACTAAGGAAAGTAAGGACTTTCAAGAGGAGAAACATAAGACCTCCTTGTTTCCCCATCTCCTTTTCTTCTATTCCCTCTTTCATTCTTCCTTTCACCTATTCTCACTGCCCTCACGTTTGTATTTATCTTTATTCTCTATTTTTTGTAGGACTGGAAATTGAACCCAGAGCCTTTGCACTGAGCTATAGTCCAAGTTCTTTTTATTTTTTACTTTAATACAGGGCTTTGGCCGGGCATGGTGGTGTACACCTTTAATCTCAGCACTTGGGAGGCTGAGGTAGGAGGAGCGTTGTGAGTTCGAGGCCAGCTTGGGCTACAACGTAAGCACAAGGCTGGCCTGAGCTACATAGTGTGACCCTGCCTCAAAAAACTAGGGCTGGGAGTTTGGATCAGTGGCTTAAGCGCCTGCCCTGACAGGTGCGAGGTTGTGAGCCCAATCTCCGGTGCTGCAAAAAAAAAAAAAAAAAAAAAAAAAGCAGGGCTTTGGTGACTTGCTAAATTGTGACTCCAACCTGGGCTTCAACTTTCGACCTTGCCTCAGCCTCCCAGGGTGCTGGGATTACAGGTGCTGGTTTATTTACCTTTAGTTAGTGTTTCTTCTATCCTCCTACCCTGCCTTAAGCCAGCCAGTCATTCGGTTATTCCTGGAATGCACCCTTGTCATGCATTCAGTTGTGTGTAGAGAGCCAGGAAACAAGACAGTGTCCCTGCCCTTGAGGGACTCACCTTAAAGCAGATGACAAGTGAGTAAATGTTAATTTGCTAGGGTTGCTCTAACCAAATACACAGTCTGAGAGGCTTAAATAACAGAAACTTGTTTTCTCACAGTTCTGGAGGCTGAAAGTGTGGGCATGCTTGGCTTTTCCCTAGACCTATCTCCCTGGCTTACGGGCAACTGACTTCTTGCTGTCCTTGCATGGTCTTTTCTGACATCTCTTCTTTTAAGAGGACCCCTGTCAGATGGAATTAGTAATAATCTCATTTAATGTAACCACTTTTTTTGGTACTGGGCACTCAGGATAGGGCTGCCACATTGAGCTACACCCCCCAGCCCCTTTATTTTATATTTTGAGACAAATTCTGGTTAAGTTGCAAAATTGCTTGGGCCAACCTCAGAATTGCAGTCTTGCTTTCTTAGCCTCCAAGAGTTCTTGAATTAGAGACATTAATTTAATCACCCTGTTAAAGCTCCTATCTTCAAAAATAACCATATCTTAGGGTATGGAAGGTAAGGGTGTCCATATATAAGGTTTGAGGGGAGAACAATTCAACCCATAATACTAACATATACTCTTCTGAAAAGAACAGTGATGGAGTACGCTGTGGGTGCGCTGTGACAACACACTGCGGGGGGCCCTCTCAAGGTGCTGAGAGCTTCCTGGAGTGGGTAGCAATGGAGTTGAGTGTTGATGGACAGATAAAAGCCCAACGAAGATGGGAAGGCAGGGAGAAGAAACATTCAAGTCCAACAGAGCAAAGTTTGGAGGAATATGTACAAAAACTGGGAGGTAAGAGAATTCTACAGTTTTTCAAGAAACTGTAAATAGTTCAAAAGAGCAGAGACAGAGAATTCAAACAGAGATAGATAAGAGCTGAACTCCGAGTTGTCAGCAGGAGCCAGCCATGGAGAGTCGCATGAGGCATGCTTAGGATGCTGGGTAGTATCTGTGACCCCCTGGTTTGGTTTGTTTCAGAAAGTCCATCTCTCTGACTGCAATGTAATGAAAAATTTAGGGCGAGGAGTCCATGAGCCAGGAGGAAGGGTAGTATGTACCAGGTCATGTGAGAGGAACGGAGCTGGGGTATTGAGGAGGGGGAGTCAACAATATCCGTTATTGTTTCACTAGTTGGCTCTGTCTCACAGGCACCTTCAAGGCCTGAGAGCTGTGTGGAGCCCTGGCTCATAACTTGAGCGAAGGATGGTTCAGAGGAACCAGCAAGATCACTTGGGAAATGGGAATAGAATTTCAAATGCCACATCGAGGTTGTCGCTGGATGTCTGGTTCTTTCCCACTAAAGAGGAGCCAATAAATGTGTGCCTCTTGGCGGATGTGCCTGACATGATTTTGGACCAGGTGCTAAGGAAAAGGGTCAACTGACAGGCCAGGCATTCATGGGCCCCCAAGGTTCAACAAATCCCAGGGCAATGCCAGGTTGCTACCTGCAGGTGGCAGCACCATCACTCATAGACTACAAAGTCAGAAACCCTTTCTGGCAACTAAAAATAACCACAAAGCCCAAGGGAAAAGAGAAATTTTTGGTGATTAATCTGCATTGTGACGTGTATTATGTGACCAATTTGTAATTAGTTACAACAAGTTTTCATCCCAGGGTGTGACTTCTACTTAGTCACCTACAAATGAACCATGTTGACACAATCATTTCTACTTTTACATGTACCCTTCCAAATCTGGCCCATCTGCATATATTTTTATATAGACATACTCAGAGTCTGTTTTATCAAGGCTGTATTTGAAAAGGAAGTACATAATTTTTCCTCCTCTGTTAGACACCTACTTTTTTCTGAAATCTCACTCGCTTCCTTAGCCTCAAGTATCACTACCGCACAGCAGCCCTATTTTTTATCTCTACTCAGCCTCCATTACTTCTTCATTCATCCCTTCATTTATGCATGCACGGTGCTGGGTACTGAGAATACAAATGTGAAATGGCACAACCAGTGATCATGGGAGGGGAACAGTGAAAAAAGATAACGATGTTATAAGATAAGAGGTATAATGGCAATTTTGAAGAAGCCTCCATACTAACTTGGAGACCTAAATATAGAGAAGGCCAACTGAGTAGAGGAAATTGCATGTGCAGAGATATGGACATTCAAGTGATCATGACACCTTCCGGAAACCGCAAGTGGTTTAGTATTGGTGGAGTTTATGTTGGTTGAGGACTCAGAGGGCAGGGCAGCAAGGAGGGGCTGATCTTTAGGGGACTTGCAACAGACTTGCAACATTCATCTTGTAGATTATAACTATCTTAGTTCCAATCAATTTTCCACTCTGCAGCCACAGTGATAAAGCATTTTGCTTTATCACTGAATGTGGCCCGACCCTTCTTCAGCATTCCATGAACTGAGCCCATTAATATCTCCAACTGCCTTACCCACATGCCACATGCTTCTCTGTCCTAGAATACTCTTTTCCTCTTCAACTAGTAAGGGTTTCAGCCTAAACCTCATCCCCTCTGCCTTCCGTGATCCTGGAAGAGGTCAGATCTCTTGCTTTGTGCTGTCAGTATGAGCCATGTCTCAGTCTCAGAAGTATGAAAGTGTTGTTCAGCCTGCAACAGAATAGATGCTCAATTAATGTTGGTAGAGAGAACAGATAAATGCATGAGGTTTTTGATAGCACACTGGATATTTTCACCTGCATATCTCCTGCAGTGTTAAGCTCTATATTTTCAAAATTGGGCCGTCATTATCTCTTCACCTGTCATCCCCTTTCACTGTACTCCTCACCTCTGCTCAGCTATTTTTTCATGTCCTATTTCATTATTTTGTAGCAGAATACCCAACATAGAACATCACGGCAAATATGTGGTTGTGCAAAAGAGGAGCTAGACCTTAAGTACAAATGGAAGCTACAGTTCTTTTGTTTTAAATCATTTTTTTGAGACACATTTTGCCATATGGTTTAGGTTGGCCTTGAACTCACTATGTGGCCCAGGCCAGCCTTGAACTTTTGCAGCCTTCCTGCCTCAGCCTCCCAGGTGCTGGAATTACAGGCATGTGCCACTGTGCCTGTCTTGTTTTAAATAAATACTTAAATACAATGTGGATGCTACAAGTATCTGAATTCTAGGTTTTCATAGTGGAGCTTCCTTTCCTGTGAACCTACAGTAACATCATTATCTTTCGCCCTCCCCCTAGTAATCAATACATGGAATCTGAATGCCAATCGTTGAGCTCAATAACAGTCAGCCCCTTTTCTAGGGCTTTTCCCAGCTCTGAGGGTGTGATCCAGTCAGGACAAGGATGGCTGGAATTTCATGAAGGTCAGTGCTCCCAACAGTTAGAAGTCACATGGTTCTCTTGGTTCCTAACCTGGTCCTCCAGTGGCAAATCTTTACCCTGTTCTCCCTACTATCCGGGCCCACTCAGAACAAAGAACTGTCAGCCTTCTTCACTCCCCTGCTCCCACCGCTTATGATCAAGCAGGTGTTTCTTTTTTATTTCTATTTTTTGCCACCATTTTAGAATGAAGTGTCATAGTGGGGAAGAAAACATGAGGGTTTTTTTTGTTTGTTTGTTTGTTTTGGGCACTGGGGATTGAACTCACAACCTCATGCCTGTCAGACAGGCGCTTAAGTCACTGAGCCAAACTCCCGGCCCTGGTTTTTTGAGGCAGGGTTGCACTGTGTAGCTCAGACCGGCCTTGCGCTCGCGATGTAGCCCAAGCCAGCCTCGAACTCACAACGCTCCTCCTACCTCAGCCTCCCAAGTGCTGGGATCAAAGGCGTGCACCACCACTGTTGCACTATATAGTTCAGGCCAGCCTTGCTCACATTGTAGCCCAAGCCGGCCTTGAACTCACAATGCTTCACCCACCTCAGCCTTCCGAGTGCTGGGATTAAAAGTGTGCACCACCATGCCCAGGTTCCTCTGTGCTCTCACTTTGCAATTCAAACCACCTCTGTCCTGATTATCTCAGCACCACACAATGACTCTTTCCTCTGTGGCAGCTCCTTTATGCAGTTCAGGACCAACTTTTCTTTTAGACGAGGCAATTCTCCATCACACACCGCTAACCAGGCGACATATGCCTGTAGTCCCACAGGTTAAAACAGAACGAGTTCAAGTGTGAGACCAGCTCGGGCAACTTAAAGGAGATTCTGTCTCAAAACAAATACATAAAAAATTAAAAAGGGCTGAGGATGTAGCTCAGTGGTAGAGCATCCCTGGGTTTAATCTGCAAACAAAACAACAGCAAAACTGCTGAAAGCAGAGGCTTTGTCCGGTTCATCTTTTACCCTTCAGAGCATCTCACATGCAGCTGATGCTCAGCAAACGCCTGATGAAAGAACAATGCATTTCCCTTATTTCAATGGGCTCGCTCACGCTGTGGAATCAGATGTTTGATTATTCTCAGCTCAACGTTATTTTGTGGGCTCCCGGAGAGCACATAAATATTTAAAGGTGCTCTGTTCTCTCTTTTGCTTAGAAAGAGCTTTTGGCACTGAAAAATAAAGTGACTTCTCCAAGTCACATCTTCTGCCACTCCCCCACACTCAAGGGACGGAGCCACTTAGCATGGCACAAAACAGGACTTTCTCACGCTTTCCTTCCTCCGCACGCAGGTGCCAGTTCCTCTGCCGAATATGCCCTCGCTTAGGCTGCTCCGCCTGCCCCACTTCAAATCATCCTCCAAGACTCAGCCTTCTCCATGAAGGTTTCTCTGCAGCGGACCAAGGATGACCCCCTCCTCAGTCTTAACCTCAAATAGTTGTAACAGTAGAGTGGCATTGTTTACATCTCCGCTACCTCTCTGGACTGCGAATGGCTTGTGGGCCAGGATTGACTGATTGATTTTTTTTTCCTTCATCTTCTTCTTCCTATTTCTTTAGGGCCAGGATTTCTTTTCACTTTATCTTCTATCCTTAGAACAGTGCTTACATATATTAGGTGCATGGTTCAGTCAATGAACGAATGAATCCGTGAATTCATCTCACACTAAAATGGTTTTTTTTGTTTGGTTGGTTTTTTTCTTGACAGGGTCTCGCTCTATAATTTAGGCTGGCCTTAAACTCACTGTGTAGCCCAGGCTAGTCTCTAACTCAAGGCGACCCTCCTGCCTCAGCTTCTCAAGTGCAAATGCGCCCCCACACCCAGCAACACTGCAGTTCCTGTAATCTGTATCCCCAAACAGTTGAAAACCTAGTTCTGCATATATACTTTATTTCCTCCGCTGTCAATGCCGAGGTTTAGTAAAAAGAGAAGGAAAAGTCATTTGAACGTGAAAGAATTATTCCTTCAGGACAGTGCGGTAACAGATCCACTCCAGCACAGAAAGGGTTACAGTGACCAGGGGGCGGGACAGGCGGGTGCCACCTGCTGCGAGGCGCTGTTGCGCATGCGTCCCGGCACGCATCGCATCTAACTGCTGGCCTGGCCGCAGAGGAGCGCTTGCGCTCTGGGCCTTTTCCGCCGGGGGAAGTCTCGCGGGGGCGGAGCGCGGCGGGGCGGGGCCGCGTGGGGAAGTTCTCGCGGGAACCGGACAAGGAGCGGAAGCGAGAAGGCTGTGCTGCTTGGGCTACCGGGCGGCGGCGGCGGTGGCGGCGGCGACGGCAGCGACGACCACGACCGAAGCTGAAGTGGTGACGGCGGCCGGCGTAGACGCTGCCCCCGGGGAGCAGCCGCAGGGTCCGCGGCCGCTCGCAGCGCTGCGGTGAGGCGGGCCGGGCGCGACGAGGGCAGCTGCGCCACGGTGAGTGCGGACGGCTGCGCTCGGCGGGCTCCGGGGTCTCTTCCTCCCCTCTCGGCGGCGGAGTAACGGGCCCAGCCTGCCCGGGCCGCCGGGCAGACCCAGGGTTCCGGTCGTGGCGGCGAGGCTCTGGACGAGGAGCGGAACCTCCGGGTTGCGGACTCCGCGTTTCCCTTTTTGGGGCGCTTCCTCCCTGGGGACCGTGCTCCTTAGAATCTGGACAGAGCTCGGGACCCCGGGAAGAAGCGAGGGTTCCCTGATGAGTTCTCTTGCCTCTGTCGTGAGGGTTTGCGTAGAAGGGAGCCTGGGGCGCCCGAGAGGCCCAGGGTGGTAATTCCGTGAGTCAGGCTGCCTCAGCCCGGGAGGCGGGGGATTCGGTGCAGCCTGCAAACGTGGTGATTGCTACTCCTTCGACCGGCACGGCAACCACGTCACCATCTCTTGGCGTTTTGGGGGGACTTTTTTGCGGAAATTACCCACTGTGACTTAGAATGTTTGCTCCTGGAGCCCGTGGAGATACCTCTGTGCCGGAGGTTTTCTTTTTTAAACTACTTAAAAAATACTGGTCAGGAAAATTAAGCAGCAGATCGGAGCACTTGGAGAAAGATTTCAGCGCGAGAGCGCTGATAATGCTCGTTTGCAAGGCCGTCCTTCTCCGTGCGTGACTGTGAGGCAGATGAATTACGGCTTGTTTAGAAAGTGACTCTAGGCTTGCTTCAAATGCTGTGAAAGTGCAAATTGCAGCAGAACTGACGTGCACTTGAGGTCTATCTTTAGGTGTTATTGGCGCTCAAAAAAGACTAAGAGAGGAAAAATGTTCTCTTCAGTCTATTTTGACTTTCTTACCGCTTTCACTTTGTACTTCTCCCGTTATCAGCTGCTCTCTCGGTCTGATTGCACTAGGGACAAAATGCTTACTTTTGTAACACTAGGCATTTGCTTCTTTCACCCCCTGCTTTTTTCTAGTCTACTTCCTCTTCCTCCTTTCTATTCCTTTTCAGGCATAATTTTTCAGACTTTCTGCCTTTTTGGCGCTGTGAGTTTTCTTCTTCCTTTCAGATTACATCTTTCTCAGGAAGATCTCTTCTTTCCTGCTTTCATTTCTTTACCTTTAAGCGTCCACTGTGGCCTTCAGCCAGCCAGATGGATTGCTAGAGAGCTGTGTGAGACTTAGGCTCTCCCCTTGGGAACTGGGAGGCTCAAAAGATTGAATTCATTGGTAAGTAATCAATAGTTCCACAAGGTCACAAGTGTAGTTTGCTTGTGTTATTTAGTTTGCTTGCGTTTTAGTTTTTTCTTCACTTTTAAGATTTTTGTGGCTAGCCAGACATGGTGGCTCACATCTTTATTCCCAGCACTCCGGAGGCCGAGGCAGGAGGATCGTTGTGCGTTCAAGACCAGCCTGGGCTACAAAGTGAGTTTAAGGCCAGCTTGAACTGGATAGTGAGACCCTGTCTCAAAAAATAGGACTGGGGATTTAGCTCAGTGGCATAAGCGCCTGCCCGGCTAGAAATATTTTTATTTGTTCCTTCCCATGTTCAAAATTTTTCATATTTCAAGGGGAAAAAATTAAATTTTAGTCTGGTGTAGTGGTGCTCACCTATAATTCCAGGACTCCAGGAAGCTGGACAGGAGAATCACAAATTCTAGGTCAGCCTGGGCAATTTAATGAAAGCCTGTTTCAAAATTTAAAATAACAGCCAGGCATGGTGGCACATGCCTGTTATCCCAGCACTTGGGAGGCTGAGGCAGGAGGATCGTTTCAAGTTCGAGACCAGCCTGGGCTAAAAAGTGAGCTCAAGGCCAACCTGAACTGCATAGTGTGACCCTGTCTCAAAAAGACAATAAATAAGTAAATAAATAAAATAAAATAAAATAACATAAAAAGGACTGGAGATGTAGATCAGGGTAAAGGCCCTAGTTTTAAACACCAGTTACCCCTCTCCTCAAAAAAGTTAATTCTTAAAATTGTTTTTCTTTGACCCAAATGGTAAGCTTTTAAATGCTTGAGGCAGTTTACTTCAGCAAGTTTTCAGATTTGAGAGAATTGGTGTTTTATGAACTGCTTGTTAATAGTACTTAGAGTTATTCCACTGAGTTATTAGAGATGCCCTCTAATAGTTTGATATTCTTTTCCAACTATTAGGCAGAACAAAAGAGTAGTAGATTTGGAAGAAATAAAATAATGCAGAATGGAAAGCCACTATGCCCGCCTAAGAAAAATAAGTAGTTACTGTACTGGATTAATTCACAGGAACTCCCCACTGTTGTGAAATGGCTATTGGGATTCTTTATTTTGCTTTTTCCTATTTGTTGAAGTTGGCTTTTCCCCAGTTGTGCCAAATGGATATATGTTACTTTAATTTTATGCAAAGACACTGTAATGCATTATCTGGAACGCAGTTGGGGGGTGCAGTTCTGGGGATTGAATCCAGTGGTTTATATTTTATTACTGAACTACATCTCAAAGCCTTTTAAAATATTTTTTATTTTGAGACAGGATCTCACTAAGTTGTCCTGTGTGGGCTGAAATTTGCCATCCTCCTGTTTTAGATAGCTAAGTTATTTATAAATATTGTAGGCAGTCAGACAGGCCTGGGCTCTCTAGAGGGCAGTGCAGAAGACACCTGTGACTGGAGGCCTATTCACTAGAGGCCAGGCTTCAACAGTAAGAAGAATTAGTATGTCCATATACTTCCCCTAGGAATGAACTGCAGTGATTGGTACTCCAGGTTGGGGGACCAAAACCTCCTTAATCCACCCCTTCCAGGAAGTCCTTGTCTGTCTGACCCATGTGCATTTGCCATGTGACTTGCTTCCCAATTTGATTCCCATTTACTCAGTATTACCTGAGCGACTCTACTTGTTGTGATCTTACTGGTTCACCATAGTTTTTTCCCCATCTCACACTCCTCTTGTGATTTTCCATTGGATCAATGTGATGTAAGCGACTATGCTTGTCATGTTATGTAGTTCTGTCCCACCTTAGACCCACCTCACCTCGTGGTTTTGCGCTGTAAAACTCCCTTGAGAAGTGGGATCCCTGCCCACCTATTGGGACCCCTTCTGTCTCTTAGAAGTTTTTCTTTCTCTTAATAAATACTTCTTATTCTTAATGTTTGTTGTTCCTAGAATTCATTCTTAGATTTTGGAGAACATGAACTCGGCCTGTCCACCATCTAGCAGGTTGGGAGTTACATTGCCCTTATATTATTTGGAGGTCCTATATCATCCCTGTATCACTCCTACCTCAGTCTGAATAGCTGAGATTGCAGGGAGGCCCCAGTGCACTTGACTGGAATGCAAATTTAAAAATTTGTTAACCAGTGATTCGTTTCTTCTTTTCCCCTTGGGGGAGGCATGGGTTGAGACAGAACCTTCTTGCTCTGTAGTTCAGAAACTTTGAACTCACTTCGTAGTCCAGGCTGGCTTTAAACTCACAGCAGTCCTCCTGTCTCAGCTTCCCAAGTGCTGAGATTACAGGTGTGTGCCACTGCACCAGCTAATTCTTAAGATTTATAAGTATCACCTGGCATTCTTTCTAAAACTATCCTCTGGCAGAACTCCATCAGATACCCAACAATGAATCAATTGCTGAAAGAGGGAATTTTGATGTAGAAGGTCCAAAATTGTTAGGAAGTGCAGTCATAAAATAGATTTATGTAGGACCTTAAGTTACTAAACTTAAAATGACACTTTTATTTATTTGAAGTAGGTATTTAAAATAGCATTGTAATTAACTATAGGCATGATTAGTTGTTTGTTTTTTGAGGTTCTGAGAATTGAACCAGGGGGCTTCACCCTAAGTTACATCCTGAGCTCCTTCAATTTTTTTTTTTTTTTTTTTTAGTACCGGGGATCGAACTCACAACCTCGCACCTGCTAGACAGGTGCTTAAGCCGCTGAGCCAAACTCCTGGCTCTAGTTTTTTGAGGCGAGGTCACACTATGTAGCTCAGGTCAGCCTTGTGCTCGTGTTGTAGCCCAAGCTGGCCTCAAACTCAACGCTCCTCCTACCTCAACCTCCCGAGTGCTGGGATTAAAGGCGTGTGCCACCACGCCCGGCCAGTTTTTTCTTTTTGAGAAGAAATTTGTAATAAAAAATTTATGTATATTTATTTATTTAGTTATTTTTATTTTCTTGTGGTGCTGGGTATTGAACCCAGGGCCTTGTGCATGCAAAGCAAGAACTTTACCACTGAGCCACATCCCCAGCCCTGTAATCAAAATGTTGATCCTCTTGTCTCAGCCTCCTTGTGTGCTGAGATAGTTGTTTATGCCATTGTGCTGGATTGCGATTAGTTTTTATATGTGTAAATTTTGGGGCATTGTTGGGACTGTGATGTGGAGTGATTTATCTTTTAAGCATATATATTTTAAAAAATTTTTTGTTTTTGTGTTGCTGGAGATTAGACTTTGTCTCCTGTGTACTAATCAAGTACTTTACCACTGAGCTCTATCCCTAGCCCAAGTTTGTATTTAATAGGGCTGTTAATTAAGGTGTGTGATCTCATTTACTCTCACACCATGTAGACTGCTATTTGAAAAGGGACTGATGATGCCAGTTCATATGTCTGTATGCCAGAGACTCTGCCTGCCAAGCCATTTACAGGCTTTACCTCAGTTTCCAGATTGACTTTATAAAGGAGATTCTGGTGCTACCCCATTGTCTAGTGGAGGGGTATTGGGGATTAGAGGGTATAAGGTCTTTCTCCAGTGTCATTCAGTTTGTAAGTGGTAAAGTGACAGTGGAACCCAGCTCTAGCTCCAGAGCACCTGTAAGCTTTTCAGCTTTTGTTCTTTTAACTACCAAGGTTATACATACATAGTATAAAAGCAAAATACGGTTGAGATGTGCAGAAATGATCTCACTCATAGACAAGATTTGCTATGTAGTTCAGGCTGGCCTTGGACTCACTAGTAGCTTGGGCTGGCCTTGAACTCTGCAACAGTCATCCTGCCTCTCAAGTGCTGGGATGATAGGCTTGCACCCATTCCCAGCCTGAATTTTTAAATGTATTTTTTATTTTTTTTATAACTGTCTCAACTATTTTTTATATATATACACACATAAAATGTTTTTTCTTTCAGCATGTCACACTAATGAACAATATGTTTATACATGTGTGTCTTATCTATTTCAATAATGAGTTATGTTTTCAAGGTGCATCCATTTACCTATAAAAGTGTCCAGTTTATCCTCTTTTATGACTAAGTAGAACTGCATTTCATATCTGTTTCTCAGTCGATGGGTGTTTAGGTTGTTTCCAAGATCTGGCTAGTATAAATTGTGCTGCTATAAACATAGGTGCACATATATCAGTGTGGTGTGATGTTTTTAATTCTTTTGGGAAGATACAATTGAATTTTTTTAGCATACACTGATATTTAGCTATACAGAAATGGTATGTTATACTTCTTTTTCTTTTTTCTTTTGTTTTTTAACTTGATCTCTAATTATTTGTGTAGAAAAATAACCTTTAGAAAAACTCATGAAACTGGGAATGGTGGTAGACCTCTGTAATCCCAGCATATAGGAAGCTGAGGCAGGAAGATAGTGAGCACAAAGTCATCCTGGGCTGAGTATCAAGTTGAAGGCCAGCTAAACTAGACCCTGTCTCAAAAAAAAAAGAAAAGAGAAGAAAAGAAAAGAAAAACTCATAAATATTTATCAGGTGTACATATTTTGCATAGTGCATATGCATATCGTATGTCTCAATTCAGTGACATAAATTTGTGAAGTAGCATTGCTTAATCAAACGTATCTTTCAATTGTCAGTAGATTTTACCAAATTACTGTGCTTTCCAGAAAGATTGAACTAATTAATTCCCAGCTACAGTGTGGACTCTGATGGTTCTATATGTTGAACCATACTGCCTTGCAGAACCTAGGCAAGTGACTGCTTACAGTGTTGAATGAATGGCTGTCTGATAGGGTAAATCTGTTTACTCAAAGTATTTCAGAGACTGGATATTCTAAATCTTTAAAAATTTTTCCAATTAGTATGTGAAAGAAACCCTATTGTCTTAGTTTGCATTTATTTGTTTGTTTAATGGTAGTGGGGATTGAATCCAGAGTCTTCACAATGAGCTGCAAACCCAGTCCTGTTTTGTTTTGTTTTTTTCTGGAGACCGGGCCTTGATAAATTGCCTAGGCTGGTCAAGACCTTGCACTCCTTCTGCCCCACTGTGTGCCGCCATCCCTGAGTAAATAGAGTAATTGTTATGTGTCAGATTTTGTCCAAACACCCCATATGTATTATCTATATTATCTAATTTAATGCTCAGTGGGTCTTATAAGGTAGCTATTATTCCATTTTACAGATCAGAAAACGAGCTTGTTTAAAAGGCTGCCCAAAATTATAACTGTAACCAGCAAGGCCATTACTTGCATGAGGGGCAGTAACCTGCCTCTAGACACCACGCGGACTCCACACTAAGATACAGTGGCTTAGTGTTTAATGTTTGGGAAAATTGAAGGAGTACACAAAAAAGAAAGGTTGGTTGTGGTATAGTACATTATTTAAATCATCAGTGAGAAGTATTTCATAATGTATTGCTATTTACATTACTGTTGCTAAGACTGGGATATATAATACTAGTGGGATATGGGGAGGGAAATCAGCTGGTTTGGGACAGCTGAATCCTCACTTTTTAGAGAATAGATAATCACTGGAATAAACTAAGAAACAGCAATAGAAAGGTATCATTTGGAAGTACTATAAGTAAGCATGAAGTGAAGACTAAGAACAAAACAATATTGCATGCAGGCATTGGTAGGGAACTGCTTGTGAGCTGTTTTATTTTATTGGTACTGAGAATCTAACTCAAGACCTTGCACTTGCGAGGCAGATGGTTGTGCTGCTGGCTTAGTTTATTAGTTACCTGTAGCAGAATGTTTGGCTTTCATAATTAATATCCCCAGTCCCCTATAAGCTAAATTACTAAATAAAGTAAGTAAGTAAGTCATGTATAAGGATTAGTTTGATTTAAAAAACTACAGAGTGGGGCTGGGGATTTAACTCAGCAGCACAAGCGCCTGCGTGGCAAGCACAAGGTCGTGAGTTCGATCCCCGGTGCCAAAAAAAAAATAAATAAATAAATAAAAAACTACAGAGTATAAGTAAAAGATACTTAAAGATACATGAATATAAATATGCAGACTAATGTTTTTATGTTTAAAAAATACTTGTATATTTACTGGAACTCTTTACTTTCCTCTTTACAGCCAGCATCACATAGAATAGCTTAGGAATGACCTGAAAGAATAAACACTGGCTTAGTTTATTAGTTACCTGTAGCAGAATGTTTGGCTTTCATAATTTATTGGAAGGATTTCTTGCCAGTTGATGTCCTTCCTTCTAGGTAATATTCACCCTGGTCTAACCTGTATATTTATTCTCTGCTGGTTTAGTGCCTAGTCTGTCTGTAGTTGTGCTTGATTAATGCCCCAATTATTAACTTTAGAACAAAAGAATACCAATCACTCATGCTCCTCCAGTGATCTGCTAGATAATTGTCCAAGAAAGGTGCCACTCTAAATAATCTGTCCTCCTTCTGCCCATGTCCTTGTTTCTCTGCTTTTGTTTAGCATGTAGGAAAACAAGAATGGGGCTTTATTTTCCGTAGGTATGCAAAGGTCACAGTCATGTCTCATGCTCTTTACTGCAGTAGTTGATTGTACCCCACTTTCATGACCTAATCTCCCCCCTGCACAATGCAGTTTACCTTCCTCTTCTGAGAAAAGCTGTGGTCAGGGTAACTGTGCCTTCAGTTTGACCTGCCGCCAGTCCCTGTGTATTTTCCCCCCAGACTAGTTATTTGGCAGCTTGGTTCTTTAAAAGGAATTCTTTCCAAGTATAGATTAGGATTTCAGCTGTGTGGTTCCAGCTAGTTAGAAATAATGTAGAGGCTATTTCTGGCTTGTGCAGCTGATTTTCAGGACTAGTGGTAACCCCACTAGTCTTCAGGGGACAGGGTGCCTGTGCAAGCACAATTCTCCACCACCCAAGAGTTCCCAGCCGGGTATCTTTCTTTGGTGACCTGAGTGGCTAATCAGTTTGGAGGTGGTAGAGGAAAGCCGGCAGTGCTTATGGTAGTAAGATGCAGTTTTGAGAAGAGTCAAGTGACTTGAGACTAAAGCCTTGCATGGCTTGCTTCTGAGCAAGGGGTAGGAAGCCAAGAAATATTGTTGGGAAGAAGGGAGAGAAATAGGCTTGTTTAACCCAGAAGAATCAGGTGCAGTCATCAGGGCGGGCCTTCTGTGTACTGTACTGCACCGGGAACCCAAGGAAAAAGTGCGAGGGTGCCAGAGGAAAGGTGGAGACGACGTGAGCCTCAAGCCGGTTCCTCACACTGCACAGCAAGCGCGCGCTCAGTGGGAGGGAAGAGGAAGTGTGTTCTGGAATAGCTCAAGCAGCTTTTACCATTGGCCGCTGGGCCTGTCAGTCGCCTGGGGCTGAGGCTGAAAAGAGGAAGAAGGAGAGCCAGGCTATTGCCTGGAAGGGAGGAGGAGGGCTGAGGCCAGCCGAGCCAGGGGGCGTGGGGGCTGGGACGGCAGGCAGATTGGCAGGGCGGGGCTGCCGTGGGTCCTAGCCACTTTTCCTAACCATCCGTCTTCTGATTCAGGGTGGCATTGTGCTTCTCAGCGTGCCGGAGTAGCCCCAGAAGAGAAGTGAGGCTGAGCCCAGAGAGCTAGGGAGCTTCAGCAGGGAAGACTCCCTTCCCCCGTGCTTCAGGCTGCTGAGCGCTGAGCATTGCTCAGAATGGAAGCCATCGCCAAATATGACTTCAAAGCTACTGCAGACGACGAGCTGAGCTTCAAAAGGGGGGACATCCTCAAGGTAAGTGTTGATGGCAAGCACAGTACTGAGGTCATCTCTCTTTGGGCTTCTTTACCTTCTTTCACTCTGGTAACAAAAGAACCTGTGCTTGTTCTTTTTTCATTGGTCACTTCTGACATTTAGCATCAGGTTTGAGCTGTTAGATAGCTTGTGATAGATGCTGGGTAGAATATTCAGTATGACTTAGGAGAGTTAGCGTGATGTGTGGTCTTTAACTGCCTTTGTGTGACCGCTTAGAGTATTCTGTTTGTTGACACTGGTAATGTTTCAGGAAAAGTCAAAGTAATAAGACTGTAGAAAGAAAGAGTATGAATAGACTGATTTACTTTATAGAGTTTATTTTTAAAAACCAGGATTTTTTTTAAAGACCTAAACTTGAAATATTTAGTCTTAATTTATGGAGTCAAAAGATTTTGCATTTTGTAATATCCTTGTAGTTTAGAAATTAATTTTCCGAGTTTAGAGGTGTTATTAGAAGTATATGCCAAAACTCATTAAAGAACGTGGATGTATTTTTCTTCTTTGTGGAAAAAACTAATGGAATTGTAAATAATAAGGTTTGGCTTGCTATTGCACAGGTCAGATTTTGATTTTCTTAAGAGAAACTTGAACAGCTCCTGTATTAAAATCTAATTGCACAAAAGAAATATGCTGACAGTTTAGAAACAAGCTTCTTCATAGTTTGCAGCTTATTTTGAGCCCCACTATTTACATGAGCATTCGCTCCCCAACTGGCAGTATTCATTATGTTGTCTGCTCCGTTGACTGGAGCAGCTTCCTCATTTGGATAATTAATTTATCTTTCCAGGAGTGTCATTGAAGAGTGTGTTGACTTTAACTGAGGAAAAGCTCAACCGTTTCTCAAGTCTTGGTATTCTTTACTTGAAGTGTTAATTCACTTGTTGGGATTTGCCAGTCATTTGCGAATGAAAGAAATTCTTGGACTTTATAGAGGAAGGAAGCAAAGATGTCCCAGGCAGGCTGGTGCTTGCTTGCAATCCCAGTCCTTAGGAGACTGAGGCAGGAGGAAGAGAGTTTGAGGCAAGCCTGGGTACATGGTGAGTTATAGGCGTGTGCCACCACATCTGGCTTGCAGTCATTTCTTGATGTTAGAAATGTAGGCGAACTTCATAGGAGGTGATACTGAAAAGCTCTTAAGGGAGAAGGAAACTTTGTTGTGACACAACTCTTTGCGGGTGTTCTCACAGTCATTCCAATTGATCAGGAAGCAGACAGTGAGCTGTAAGTTTCAAAAAGACATGTGCTGTACTGTGTTTTCTGTTCCTTAGAGAGGCAGAAATCAGAGCAAGGATAACTTAGATGACTAAATTACTCTGTGTCAGTGGTGTGTAGAGTTAATTTGATGTTTGTGTGAGTGATTACTGTTTTCACCAGATGATCCACTTGTGATATCATAGCAACACTGGCGACTCAAGTACCCACATTCGTAGCATGTACAAAATGCTTTTAGGGCCTGGTCTCTCTTCTTGTCCTTTAAGCTTCCCTTAGGAACTTGAACCTGAAAGGAGAGTAGTTTATCTTTTTCTCCCAGTGCATATTTCTCATGAAGTCAACAAATTAAAATAAAAGTAAGGATTTGAAATCTGTTTTTAGACAAGTGTTCCTTGATTGCTGGCTCAGAAATTTGTCCTAGATGTAGACTGTGAACATTTTATCAGTTCTTCACTTTAAATCATTTAGATTTAGAACCAGTTTAGAACCTTTCCCATTCTATAATCAGGGAATGTGATACTGCTTAACCCTCCTCCCCCCATCTTTATGATGAGGGAGAAAGTAAATTAGAGTGCTAATGTTTTTTTCAGGTATTCTTTGGGGAGAGAAAAAGATACATATACTTAGTTCTTTCCAATTTGGTGATAACTGGGATATGAAGTCATAATGCCATTATTTCTTTTGAACTGTGGCCATTAGCTATTTGTTAATAGTCTTATGGCTTTACTCCAAAAAAAAAAAAAAAAAAAAAAAAAGCAAATGTCAGTACAGTAGCTGCCTTTTGTCTTATTACAGTTAAGAGGAGGGACATGCTTTGTCTTAAGAGCTGTTAGTTTAAAAACAAAGCAGTTTTTCCTCATTTGCTTCTTCAAAGTGTAAAGCAGCCACATTTGACTGGCTTTGATGTAATTTGATAACTCTTTAGGATGTTAGCTGTAAATTGAACCATGTGTAGAAGTGACTGGGATAGCATTGACCAGTTTAACTTTGATTGAAGTAGAAATATATTTGCCTTTCCTTGAAGAAGACATGTGCATATGGGTATGGAGTACACTTCATTTCAAGATAACAAAATAGTCCTTGCCCTAGAACTCTTGACTAGGATTATATCCCCTCCATATCTTGAG
>RJWM01013631.1:20285-52830 GCA_004363535.1 Dasyprocta punctata
CCTCTTGCATAAACCTGGGTTTTTCTTGGTGAAGGGAGGGAAAGGCACTGGGGCTTTAAAATAGAAGGACTCCTCTTGCAGGCTTCAATTCTTACATAGCTGAAAATGCACTTAGAGTACTCTGCTTATTAAAAGTATCACAGGCTTGAGATAGTCCCCCAGTTCTCCACTGACAAGATTCCTGTATAACAGATTGGGGTTGTAGCTTAGTGGTGGAGAGCTTGCCTAGCATTGGCAAGGCTCTGTATTCATTCTTTTTTGTCTTTTTGAGACAGAGTCTCACTATTGCAGTTCAGGCTGGTTTTGAGCTTACTTTGTAGTCCAGGCTGGTCTCGAACTTGCAATGGTCCTCCTGTCTCAGCCTCCCAAGTGCTGGAATTACAGGCATGCACCTCTGGATTTATTCCGGAGTACAAAAAAAAAAAAAGAAGAAGAAGAGGAAAAACCCCTGAATAGTTCATTCCAAGTCACATAAAACCTCCTGAGTTCACCTAAGTTGCAGCTGCTGTGTAACAGTGAATACAGGGCAGTTAATGCTGTGTAGCAATTAAAAGAACTTTAAACCTGTGCTCGTTTCATTCTAGAGCTGGCTTCCAGCTTTTTTCAGCTCTAGAAGAGAACCTTCCCTGCCTGTGTCATCTATATCATCTCTAGCGGGGATTTACTACCTTTACAGCTTCCTGAAGCTACTTGAGAAATAGGTCTTATGTTACTTTTGACTCTTTACAGTGTCACCTTGTCCTTGGTGCTGCTTGACCTGTTTCAGTGTCACACTTACTGAATGCCTCCTTGAGCCAGATCCTGGGATCAGTTACTTTGAGAATTGGGGAAGAAGTGTAAAATGTATTTTCTTCCTTCAGCAGCTCTAAAATCTTGTAAGAGAAAGGAGGTTAATATGTGAAACAGTGCAAAGCAGTATATTAAATTACAGAATTTATAGAATGGAAAAGACCATTAAAAAAGAAGTTGTGGCCCACAGAGGTTAAATGATCTAAGATCACACACACAGTTGTTCTTTTTCCGAAGTGAACTGGTATTTGATGGAATGTTAGAGTTATGTTGTACACTGTAATTGCTAGAGTAATTCAGGAAAGGAAGAGGCTGATAAGAGCTGATATCAGAGGGATGTGTGTGCAAGAGTTGGGATTTGAATTCTCCCTGTGAGGTGAACAAGATGGCTTGATGAAGAGAAGAGAGAGGACATTTAGGGTAGAGGAGCTTACGCTGGTTGTTTGAGATAGAAAGATGACAGTAAGGGTCTAGACTGCCATGTAAGGGTTTAGACTGTGATATAATAAAAAAAGGTGAAATTGCAGTCAGGTAAGAAAAGCCCCAGCAAGTTTGATCTGGTCCTTAAGCCTCAGAAAGTTTTTAGCTGCTGATGAAAGAGTTTTGTGTGCATAATGGATCGCAAGAAGGAAGACTTGGAGCCAGGAGTCAGAAGGTTGTGAGAACAAGTCAGGGTGTGCCCTTAAGCACCTGCATAGGTATTGGGAATTAGAAGTAAAAGGTGATTGAGACCTCCTGAAGGGATAAGTCATGGGATTTCTGCATATCATCTAGTGGTGTTTGAGGAAGTTTCCTATGTAACTGAAAAAAGGATGAACATTGGTTATGATCTTTGAGAGCTGGAGCCTGGTTTGGTTGGTTGCAGTTTTCACCACAGCTGAAAGTCCTAAATTTCCGTGTGCAGGTCTCATTTCAGATGTTTTGAGTTACCCAATCTCAAGAAGTAAGAGCTAGAGGTATTTTTCTCCACCATTTAAAAATCCTTGTATTGCCGGGTGTGGTGGCACACGCCTTTAATCCCAGCACTCGGGAAGCTGAGGTAGGAGGAACGCTGTGAGTTTGAGGCCCGTTTGGGCTACAGTGCGAGCACAAGGCTGGCCTGAGCTACCTTAGTGCTACCCTGCCTCAAGACGCTAGGGCTGGGAGTTTGGCTCAGTGGCTTAAGCGCCTGTCTGGCAGGCGTGAGGTTGTGAGTTCGATCCCTGGTGCTGCAAAAAAAAATAAAAATAAAAAATAAAAATCCTTGTATCAGTGTATTTTGTAATAGCATCCATTGGTAAGAATTCTTGTCAGTCTTGCTGACTAAAGATTCATTTAATCTTTCAGAAATGACGACTTGAGTTTTCTCAAAGCAAATAATTTTGTCTTTTTTACTATATCCATTTTATCAGCTGAATGGAATATTTCCATATAGGTGCTGAGAATGAACTTTCAGTTCCTGTGTAAGACTGGAGGGGATTGGCTAAGGATCAGTCTTCTCCCTTTTGGAGAAAAAAATGAGTAAGAAGATACAGTGATCTTTTTTTTTTTTTTTTTTTTTTTGTGGCACCGGGGATCAAGCTCACAACCTCGCACCTGCCTGACAGGCGCGTAAGCTGCTGAGCCAAACTCCCGGACCTGGTTTTTTGAGGCAGGGTCGCACTGTGTAGCTCAGGCCAGCCTCGTGCTCACGTTGTAGCCCAAGCTGGCCTCGAACTCACAACGCTCCGCCTACCTCAGCCTCCCGAGTGCTGGGATTAAAGGCGTGCGCCACCACGCCCAGCTCGAATGGGTCCTCTTTATAAGTCATAATATAACTAATGTATTGAATGCTTAGTAAATTCTTGCACTAAGCTAAGTATTTTACTTGTACCCTTTTGGCGTTTTTTTGTTTGTTTTGGGTTTTTTGAGGCTATATAGTTCAGGTTGGCCCTAAACTTATTATGTAACTCAGGCTGGCCTTGAACTCACAGTTATCCTCCTGCCTCAGCCTGAGTGCTGGAGTTACAGGCATGCATCACTACACCCATTGCTTATACTGTTTTTTTTTTTAAATCCTCACGTTACTCTTCTAAAGACAAATACTCTTATCCTCATTTTACTGACAAGGAACCTGGGGTTTATGTTACATAATTTGCTCAAATTCACAGGTTAGCCTTCCAACCCAGGCTGGTTAGACAAGATCCCATTTAGGAAGAATTGCTGTCTTTCTCTTTGCTTATACATACACAGGCTTTTTTTCTGAAACATCGCTCTCAGCTGTCGTCTCCAAGTGACTGGATTTCAGGTGATTTTTTGTTTTATGTTGTTTCTCTGTACTCTCCTGTGTTACTTTACTTTTAAAAGAGTGCCTGTATGCATTTTATTAAAACAAAATTGCTTGCTAATAGTAATTTATTAGTAGTTTACCATGAAAGATAGTCCAAGAAGTGGTCTGCTCAGGAGTTGGTTTGTTTCAATGACAGGAGTTTAATCTGTTTATTCTGGCTTTTTTTTTTTTTTTTTTTTTTTTTTTTTTTTTTTTTTTTTTTTTTTTTTTTTTTTTTTTTTTTTTTTTTTTTTTTTTTTTTTTTTTTTTTTTTTTTTTTTTTTTTTTTTTTTTTTTTTTTTTTGAGATGAGGGTCTCACTGTGCAGCCCAGACATTAACTGAACTCACAGCCACGCTAGCCTCAAACTCATGGGTGCTGTCTTAGCTCAGCCCTCCCAGTGCTGGGATCACAGGTGTGTACCATTACACCTGGCTTTGTTGTGCTTTTCTGTGTTTTGCAGTAGTGGGGAGTGAAATCAGGGCCTGTCCACTGAGCTGCATTCCCAGGTTGTTCTGGTTTTTTTTAAATTTTGAGTCGGGGTCTTGCTAAGTTTCCCAGGCTGGGTTGGAACTTGCAATCCTCCTTCTTCAGCCTCCCATAGTGCTAGGATTATAGGCATGTGTCACCACACTGGCTCTTAGTTTTATTAATGTTGTTCAGGTGCACAGCTTCAGATAAGAGGTGGTCAGTCAGAGACATTAAATCACATGACTCTGACCATAATAAATGGGAAATGCTTGTCCACTATTACTTCAAATTCAGGACTATTTAAACTGTCCCAGAGTTCAGCTAAAAACCTAGTATAGTTGCAGGATTGTCTGTAATGTAAGTCCTTTCTCCATTCGGACACATCTCTAGCCTGTCAGAATTAAACCTAGAGACAGAGATGTCTAACTGTAGATGAGAGGTGCTCATGTAGTTTTGGGATTGTGCTGTTGCCAATTAGTAAGAGCTGTTAAAAACAGCTTTGGGCAAAACTCATTATGCTCTTTATTATAAGAATATTAAGGACTTTCATTATCTATAGGTGAGGACCCCTGGGAGATCGTTCTCTTTGGTTCAAGACTGAGAAGAGGTGTATTTTCCCCAAACAACTTCATAAAATTCTTAGGATGCTATAAATAATGCCTCAGTGTGTGCCTTTGCTTTGCAGGAAAGCTGAGGAATCTGCCTTGTTCTCATTTCTAGCAGCAGTGGTTTCTAGAGTTTCTCTTCTAATATTTTTATCAAAAGTTATTATTAGCAGTAAAAATACTGACAGTTTTTCTCTTCACCTTGAAAATGGCTTTTCTTTTTTCTTTTTTTTTTTGGTCGGTACCGGGGATTGAACTCACAACCTTGCACCCACCAGGCAGGTGTTTAAGCCACTGAGCTGACCTCCCAGTCCTAGTTTCTTGAGGCAGGGTCGCACTATGTAGTTCATCCCGGCCTTGCTCACGTTGTAGCCCAATGGCTTTTATTTTCAATTAATTTACTCTTTAGTTTGACAATCAACTTTTTTTTTTCCCCAGTGTTGGTGATTGTACCAAGGAGAGCTCTACTACCAACCTACACCCACAGCCCTTTTTATTTTATTTTGAGACAGGATCTTACTAAGTTAAATCTCTGTTTCTGGCTTAAGTAGCTGGGATGCCCCACTATGGCCAGCTCAGCTCTTGTCTATGCTTTATCATTATACATACATTTTTATAATGCTGCTTTGTAGAGAACTTAATACTGTAACATGTTACCGTTTTCCATATTGGTTTTACTAATTATCTTTAATGATTAATATGTCAAGGTAATGTTCTGTAATTGGCTTAACTGTTGCCCTATTTGTTGGATGTTTCACTAATTTCTATTAATAGTTTAGTTCATAATGTCAGGGGAGGCTTTCATACATGTTTCCCTGTTTTCCAAAAGAAGTGAACAAATGGTTACCTACCTAAAATAGTTAAATAACAATGGGCCGTAATCTGTAGTCAGAATACATAATAATAGCACAGCTAATGTCTGTTTTATTCTCTAGTCTCCTTTTACAAAAGAGCGTAATTTGAAACCTTGACTGTTTTATAGGAACTATAGTAACCAGATTGGTGAAATTTTAAGTTTTATCTTTGGCATCTATGATGCTTGATATATTTTTTCTGATACATATTTTATTTCATGCTATTCTTTCAGGTGATTAATTTGTTTTAGAGCTGTCAGGAGGTGAAATTTGTAAGTAATTGCAATACCAGAAATTTGGTCTATATTCATAGATAACTCTGTAGTTTTAATTCAGTTTTTCTCCTTTGAACTAGGTGAATGCTTTCTGAGGGAAGTTCATCCATCCTCACTCAGGTGTGGAAAAAAGTGAGAAGACTTTGTTGAGTTTATGCATTCCATGCCGAAGGCTTTTGGGCAGAAGGTGGAGTGCGGTGGTCAGACATTCTTCCGTGTGCTCGCGCACACTGCGGTGCATCTGGATGTGGGCAGTGTGGAGAGCTTTCACTCCCTATGGCAAGCAGTTCTGTAGTGAGTGTTTTTACCAGCATGTATTAACTTTGTAATCAGAAAGAAAGTCAGCAAACATTTTAGGGCCTGTTTTGCTTTCTTGCAAGGAAAATAGAACTGAATGGACACAACTTCCTGAAGCAGATTGGTTTCATGTTAAGATTCTTCTTAGTACTAGCAGTACCACTTCCTCTATGTTGTCTCAGGCCATTATCTAGCCAGACTTTAGGTAGAATATATATAAATGAACAAACAGATGGGCATAAAACTGACTTTGCTGCTCAGATTTCTGGTTGTAGCTGGCTTGTCCTACTCCTGTACCTGATACGTAAGTAAAGTGCTTTTTTACGTGTCTACTTCTGAGTTATGTCACTTTTTTTTTTTTTTTTTTTTTTTTTGCAGCACCAGGGATTGAACTCACAGTCTCGCACCTGCCAGGGCAGGTGCTTAAGCTACTGAGCCAAACTCCCGGCCCTAGTTTTTTGACACAGGGTCGCACTATGTAGCTTAGGCCGGCCTTGCGCTCGTGTTGTAGCCCAAGCCGGCCTCGAACTCACAAGGCTTCTCCTATCTCAGCCTCCTGAGTGCTGGGATTAAAGGCGTGAGCCACCACGCCTGGCTATTTATGTCACTTTCCAAGCTAGATCAGAATCACTGTGCTGGGGATTTAGCTCAGTGGCACAGCACCTGCCTGGCAAGGGTGAGGTCCTGAGTTCAATTCATAATATCCACCCGCCCCCCCAAAAAAATTACTGACGCAGCCAAATTACAGGGTTTTTTTTTTTTTTTTTTTTCCGGTACTGGAGATTGAACTCACAACCTCACACCTGCCAGACAGGCAGGCGCTTAAGCCATTGAGCCAAACTCCCAGCCCTAGTTTTTTGAGGCAGGGTCGTACTATGTAGCTCAGGCCGGCCTTGCGCTGGCGTTGTAGCACAAGCTGGCCTCAAATTCACAACGCTCCTCCTACCTCAGCCTCCAGAGTGCTGGAATTAAAGGTGTGTGCCACCACGCCTGGCTTAGTTTTTTTTTTACTTTTCTTCTTTGTTTTTTTTCCATTTCTAGCTAGATCTATTCAAGCTTCTGTTTATTATTGTCAGCTTCTGTAAAATGTTTGACTTTGAAAAGTAAGGAAATAAAAGTGTACAGAAGAAAAGTAAAGCCAAAAGTGGGGCCAAACCCCTTTAATCCTGTAGCTGAGGGCAGGAGAATCACAAATTCAAGACCAGCCTGGCAATTTATTGACTTACTAGCAAGCCTCTATGTTAATTAAATAAATAGGACTGGAGGTATAGCTCACAGTGAAGGCCTTAAGTTCAAACCCAAGTACAAAAAAGAAAAAAGATTTAAGAGATGAAGATTTGAGAATATAAGTGGCTTTTTAGTTACCCATTGTACATTTTATTTTACTTTATTTTAGTGTGTGTCGGGGGGGGGGGGCACCGGGGATTGAACTCACAACCTTGTGCCTGTCAGACAGGTGCTTAAGCCACTGAGCCAAACTCCTATCCCTAGTTTTTTGACACAGGGTCGCACTATGTAGCTTAGGCTGGTCTTGCGCTCGCGTTGTAGCCCAGGCCGGGCCTCAAACTCAACGCTCTGCCTGCCTCAGCCTCCCGAGTGCCGGGATTAAAGGCGTGCACCACCACGCCTGGCTTAAAAAAACCAGTATTTTTAAGTTGTTTATAAACTTGGGACATCATAATCTATTGAAGAGCCTTTATGTGTCTTCTTTGAGTTAGTAATATAGTTATTACCTGGCTGAACAGCTGTTACTTTTTAAATCCTTAATAGTAGTTTTCAAATTTAGCTATTAGCTTATTTGATACTGTGTGTTAAGGTTAAGATTTCTGGATATTCTTTTCTACTGTTCACCTCATCCCTATTAGACATTAAGAACCTGGCAGGAAGAACATGCTTCTCATCTATCTATCTTTAAGCAGTCTAATAAAGAGATAGTCTTGTATAATTTGCTTCTGGATGTGATTTTTAAATATAAAAGATTTTTATTTGCACTTGATTTTTTTTAACGCACAAAAAGTAGCTACAACCCAGTCTTTTTCTTTCTTTCTCTCTCTTTTTTTTTTTTTTCTTTTTTTTTGGTCTTTGTGAGACAGAGTCTCATTATGCAGTTCAGGTTGGCCTTGAATTCACTTTGTAGCACAGGCCTCAGCCTCCTGAGTGCTGGGATTACAGGCGTGTGTGCCACCACGCCCAGCTGCAACCCAGTCTGAATTGGAAATATATGGTACTATTGGGCTCAGGCAGTCCTTTTGCCTCAATTTCCTGAGTAACTGGAACTACAGGTGCTTACCACCATGCCTGGCCCATTTTCCTTTTTTTTTTTTTTTTTTTTTGCGGCACCGGGGATTGAACCCACAGCCTTGCGCCTGCCAGGGCAGGCGCTTAAGGCACTGAGCCAAACTTCCGGCCCTGGTTTTTTGAGGCAGGGTCGCACTATGTAGCTCAGGCCGGCCTTGTGCTCACGTTGTAGCCCAAGCCGGCCTTGAACTCACAATGCTCCGCCTACCTCAGCCTCCCGAGTGCTGGGATTAAAGGCGTGCGCCACCACGCCCGGCTACATTTTCCTTTTTAACATGATTATTTATAGCTATCAGTTTCCCTCTGATTTCCCATTTCAACTGTGTGTGCAGTACATTTGGATATATAGTTTTGTTTTCGTTCATTTCAAAGTATTTTCTGATTTCCCTTTTTATTTCTTTGTTTCATTGGTTATTTAGGAACATGTTGTTCAACATTCTCGTAAATTTTCCAGACTTCTTTGTTGTTGATTTCTATTTTAACTGTTGCAATTTTAAAATATATGTATTTTGTATGATTTCACTCCCTTTAGATTTATTGGGGCGTGTTTGATAGCCTAGTATATAATGTGTCCTGGCAGATGTTCTACTGTATGTTT
The DNA here is from genome assembly GCA_004363535.1 of Dasyprocta punctata. Lineage (NCBI taxonomy): Eukaryota > Metazoa > Chordata > Mammalia > Rodentia > Dasyproctidae > Dasyprocta > Dasyprocta punctata. The sequence goes on from RJWM01013631.1 coordinate 28,759, forward strand.
GAGATAAATGTTTTGTTGTTGGGTAGAGTCTTCTGTAGATGTGTGTTAAATCTAATTATTTTTCATTTTCACATGAATGTGTCATAATAGTTGTAGAATTTTTATGAATCCTTAAAAATTACATATTTAGTACCTTGTAAATTACATCAAATTTTTAATATCTCCTAGGTGAATGGTGCTGTGCTTAGTGATGAAATTGATACAAAGGCTGAGATTTGAGATCTCCATAATATTTAAGGAGTTTAAATGTTTAAAGAGTTTTGTGCACATATGAATTGGGTGTTTGGAATGAAACAAAGTTAGTAAGATGAGTGTTAATTTTCCTTTTCTCCTTTTTGAGATACATTCTCACTGTTTAGCCCACTGTAGCTGGGAGTGCAAGTGTGTATCACTGCACCTGGCATATTGAACATCTTTCTGAGGTAATGTAGTAGTTCTCATGACTGCTTTGTCCACGCAAATATACTTGGCTTACTGAGGACTTTTTTTTATTTCTAACATTAGCAAAATTTGTCAACTCCGAAGGGCTGTTGGCTTGTCTAGAACACTTAAACATGAAAGTTAGATTGCTATTCAGTGTATTTGGCAGAGGTATAAAAGTAGATCTGAGCCATATTGATAGCAGCATGGCATATGCAAGATCCTTAAAATAATTACAGCATGTCTTTTACATTTCATAGGAAACTTGAGATAAGTGCCTTCAGATTTCATGCCTGTGACTCCACTCCTTAAGGAAATACTCCTTTTTTTTTTAAAGTTTCTAGCCAGGCACGGTGGTATACGCCTGTATTCCTACCACTTGGGAGACTGAAGCAGGAGGGTAACCATGAGTTCAAGGCCAGCCTGGGCTACATGAGTCCCTGCCTCAAAAAAAGAAGTTTCCACTACACATTTGTATCATATGTAGAAAATGCAAAATGAAGTGTGTAGTTAAGTGGGACAGCTTTTGACTATAACTTGCATGTATTGAACATAGGCTGAACCTTAATATCAGTGTTTTAGTAACTTCAGAAATGGAAAGGGCTTTTTCTTTTCTTCATCATAGAATACTGTGTTTTACAAGTTTTAGAGTTCATAGTGTTACCTAAAACCGACTAACTAGCTGTTAATGTCTTTTTTAATCAGATTTTATTGGTACATTTTAGATGTACCTAATGATCACATTCAATCATAGAGAATTTTTTCCTGTGCATGCTATAACGTGATCCTTTTTGTTTCCCATTCCCCTACCCTCTCTTCAACTCCTCATCCCCTCCCCATTTACAAAAGCTTCGTTTCCATTTTTTCCTTCTTGTCTGATTTGTTTTTACTTTTCCTTTCTTTCCTTTCCCTCTCTGGTTGTTAATTTCTAGTTAAAGTCAGGGATCAAAACAAGTAGAGAATGGATCTGGGAGTGTAGCTCAGCAGTAGAATGCTTGCTTAGCATGGTTCCATCTCCAGCACTGCAAAAGAAAAAAAAAAAGTGACCAGGTAAATAAAGAAGCTCAGGATTTTCGTAGATCTAAACACAGTTATTCAATGAATGTAATTTATCAAATACCAGTATGGAAGCCCCGAGACCTATGGTTGATACAGGAGGACATAGCATCTTGTTTTCTCTGTTCTTAACCAAGGATCCTCCCTTAAGGAAAAAGTAAAACTTACTTGGGGTATAAAAACTCAGTGGTAGCTGGGCGTGGTGGTGCGCGCCTTTAATCCCAGCACTCGGAAAGCTGAGGTAGGAGGAGCATTGTGAGTTCCAGACCAGCTTGGGCTACAACATGAGCGCAAGGCCGGCCTGAGCTACATAGTGTGACCCTGCCTCAAAAAACTGGGAGTTTGGCTCAGTGGGCTTAAGCGCCTGCCCTGGCAGGTGCGAGGTTGTGAGTTCGATCTCCAGTGCCGCAAAAAAAAAAAAAAAAAAAAAAAAATTCAGTGGTAGAGCATCGACCCCCAGCACTGAGGAGGGGCAGGGTCAGTTCTTCACTTGGGCTGGTTATATTTTCAAGTTCTTGACTTTATGCCTACTATATTGCACAGTAGTAGGCATGTTTATATAATTGCATTATAGGATGTTTATATAATTGCAGAACATTTTATTGGGAACCCCAACTGTAAACGTTACCTCCTTTGCTGAGACACAGTATCCAGCATCCATGACTTAAAGGAGAAGTTTATTTTGGCTCTCCTTTCAGTACATGGTTGGCCAGCTCCAAAGAAAAAACAGCGAGTCAGAGGGTCTGGCAGAGGTGAGCTGCTCAAGTCTGGGAAGCAGAGAGTAAAAGGAGGGAGATACACTCTTCACTTAACACCCCCAGTCAGCTGCCTCTTCCAATCTGACCCCACATCCTGATACAGTCACAAACCTGAACCTTTCAGAAGCTTTGCATGTGATCACATGAGGCTTGGGGTAGCATTTAGAGTTAACCATAACACCTCTCATATCACTGCGTTTTGGTTCTCAAAATATTTAGATCACTCTGAAATGCCAAGGCTCATATCTTGCCCCTCATGGCAAGGTCTTGGTGTTAACTCTGCTCTTTTGAGGTGAGAGGCCCTTGGGCAGGATTGGTATAAGAGTGGCAGGTAAACACTGCTGTGGACTAGGAGTAGAGTTAGGGTGAGAACCCCCACCCCCTTTTCGAGACAGGATCTCGCTGTGTAGCCCAGGCTGGCCTTTACCTCATGGCGATCCTCCCACTTTAGCCTCCTGAGTGCTGGGATTACAGGGGTGTACCGCTACACCCAGCATGTTTCACTTTTCTTGCAAGTCCCTTCCTTGTCTGCATTGCCCCTTTGTGGCAAACCTTTGATATCCCAACCGCCTCCTTCGGAGTGCTAGCCTTCTTTCACCTGTGAACTGTGCACAAGCAGATCTGGGGAACTGGTTGCCACCTAGTACCGCATCTTCACCAGTGAAAATAAAATGGAAGAACCAGCAGAGTCCTCATACAAACACTCCTGAGGTGGCTAGTGCGATTTTTTTAGTTCAGTGCTGCCTCTTCTAATTTGAGTGCCTGTGTCACTGGATGTGTAATGTGGTCTCGAGCTAAATGTGCAGATGGCAGCATCTTAGGCACGTCCAGAGAGCAGAGGCAGCATTTCTTAGAATTCAACAAAACCATAATTATTGTGTTTTCTTTTCAGAACTGTTTTACGCAAGTACTCTTAGGGAAGGCAAAGCCTTGCTATTACTGTAGATAGTCATTTAGAGTCTGTGTTAACGTGCACCAGAATTTCGCACAAAATTTCCTATCTGCACCAGAACAGCTCCACAGTGTTTTGTTGCAACACTTTCCAGTAGTGTAGATAGTCATTTAGAGTCTGTGTTAACTTGCACCAGAATTTCGCACAAAATTTCCTATCTGCACCAGAATAGCTCCACAGTGTTTTGTTGCAACACTTTCCAGTAGTGTCAAAAACAGTGAGTCAGGTGACTTTAGGGGCCATCTTTAAACAAAATCTGGTGAGTTTGAGTTTGTTGCTTAGTTTCCTTACACACTGAGCTGTCTCGTGTTTCTGTTTCTTTTGCCTGGTATGGTATAACTTTTAGCATAAAAAGTCAAACTGCTGAGATTCCTCTCAGATCCTAAGCTCAGACTTTACAAAGCTTAAGTTAACCTTAGATACCTCTCATCCATCCTTCCCTTCCTTCCAGCAGGCTCAAGCTCCCAAAGGCTTTCTCAGTGCTTTCTTTTCTTTAGGGCCCCTCCACAACCCTTTCAGCACATGCAGACCTTCTGCTATAATGCCTGACTGTCCAGATCCTCAGCCTCTCAGACCTGCTTTGTCTTTGCAAGGAAGTCTTAGATGGTGCCTTCAAACATGGTAGCTGGATGTGTCGGTGGGAAGAGGAGATAGAAGTTGAAATCCACCCCATGTTCGTCCTACTTGTTATGAATGAGTACAATATTGATACCATCTTTCTGTTACCAAGCGTTATCTTACCAGAGTTCGGGCTTGCTTCCCTCTTCCCTGCACACACGCACACACACACACACACACACACACACACACGAGTACTGGGAATTGAGCCTAAGTCCTCACACATGTTACACAAGCACTCTGACTGGGCCACAGCACAGTCCTTTCTTTAAAATTTTGTCTTGAGGCAGGATCTTACTAAATTGCCCAGGCTGACCTCAAACTTGTGATCTTCTTGCTTCAGTCTCCTGAGCAGGATTGCAGGCCTGTGCCATTGCACCTTGCTCTGGCTTGGTTCTTAGAGTTTCAGCTCTTTTGCCTTTGTTTGGGTGACAGAAGTGGGAACTCTTGAATTTTTTTTTTAAGAGAAAATGGACACAGAAGAGAGAAACAAAAAGCAAAAAAGACAAACAAACAACAACAAATCCGATACGATAGCATTATAGGTTTACACAATGAGATGGTTAAAATTTGACAGTAGTTGCAGTATTGCATATCATTACCTTCAAAGGGGTTGTTCAGATTAACAGATATAGACATGTAAAATTGATCTAAACCAGAGTATTAGCTGTTCTTTTTCAATTGTTAATGTATTTAGTAATATAGTCATTTTAACTGTCCTATGTATACCTATTTATAAATTTATGTCTTTTTCCTTATCCCTTCCTTCCTTCCTCCTTTCCCCTTAGAATACCTCTTATTATCATTAAAATAACTGCCCATCTCTTCAAGCCTAATATAATCAAGCAAAATAGTTCAGAATAAAACCAATAAAGAATAAAAGAATGGTCACAGAAAAGAGAAACAGAAAACTTAAGGGACCAACAAACAACAACAACATAACTGATACTGTAACATTATAGGTTTACAAAATGAGATAATTGGAACTGTACAGTGGTTGTAACATATATTGTTATCTTCAGGGGGGTTGCTCAGATTGACAGATATAGACATGTAAATTTGATTTAATCGTACGAGTATCAACTGTTCTCTTACCAGTTAATGCATTTAGTAGTATAGTCTTTTAAACCATCTTATGTATACCCTCATATAAATCTATGTCTTTTTTCCTTTTCCCTTCCTTCCTTCCTCGGTTCCCCTTGTAATACCTCTTATTGTCTTCAAAATAATTGCCTTGCCATCTGGCCTAATATAGTCTAACAGAATAGTACTGAATAGAACCAATAACAAATAAAATAATGGAAGCAATACATAGTAATACAATATTGATTTCTATAATGCCTCATATTATCTTCTAGGCAGTTGCCTATATTGTCTGTTGTAATACAATCAAACAAACTAAAATAGGTCAAAATCTCTCAAAACAGAACAGTGAAAGCAATACCAGGTTTCAAACAAGGTGATCAAATATCAATAAAGGCTACCCTAATATATTTTGTTATCTTTAAAATAGCTGTCTTTGTCATCATATATAATAAAGTTAAGCAGGTCGAGGTAGAATAAGATCAAACTAAACAGTTCATTGAAAACAATACTGGACTCAAATCCCAATGATGGATTATTCAATTGTCTGCCCCACTTGGTGATATCCCTCTGCCGCTGTTGCTGGAACTGTGGACTTTTTTATCTCTCTCTAGAATGTCCTTCAGTATTCTTTGTAGGGTTGGCTTGGTTGTCATAAATTCCTTTAGTTCTTTGTCATGGAAGTATCTTGTTTCTCTGTTAATTTTGAAAGATAATTTTGCAGGGTACATCAGTCTGGGTTGGAAGTTATTTTCCTTCAGGGCTTGAAATACTTCACTCTAAGCTCTTCTTGACCTGATGGTTTGTGTTGAGAAGTCTGTTATGATTCTGATGGGCCTTCCTTTGTAGGTGATCTGTCTCTTTTATCTAATAGCTTTTAATATTTTGTTTTTGTGTTGAATTTCTGGGATCTTGATTATTATATGTCTGGGTGTAGGTATATTTTGGTCATGTTTAGCTGGAGTTCTATATGCTTCACTTATCTGAAAGTCTCTTCCTATTCCCATGCTTGGAAAGTTTTCTGAAATTATTTCTCTAAATAGGCTTTTAAGTTGATTTGTATTGACCTCTGCTTTTTCACTCACACCTTTTATTCTTAAATTATATTTCCTTGGGTTGTCTTGTAGCCGTTGTATTGTTACTTCCAGGTTTCTTATTTTTAAGAGATCTTTCCTTTCTTGATCCCAGGCTTCAAGCCTGTCTTCCAGATTTGAAAGTCTATCTTTAGTTTCCTTCAGGTGGTTCTGCCAACTTTCCTTGGAGTTTTTGATTTCCTGGTAGTCTCTCTGAATCTGTTTCATGCATTCCAAATCTTTTTTGTATTGTTCATTCCAATTTTCCCTTGTTTTTCTATGCTTCATTTTTTCATCTATGCCTCCTTTAGGGGCGGGTGTCTAGCAATTCTTTTATTATGTATTTCATTTCTTCTCTCAGTTGGATTAATATTTCTGCTCTAATTTCTTTTATAGCTTCATGGAGTTGTTTCGCTACTTCAGTTGTCATGGCCTCAGAGACTTTAGTTGTGGGACTCCCAACCTCTTCTGCATTTGCTTCTCCTGGATTTGCTCTGCTTGAATTGGAGGCCAGAGACTGGCCCCTACCTTTTTGTCTTGGCATTTTCCTGGGATGTTCAGGGGTCTTGTGATTTCTCTGGAGTGAGCCTGTGCTTGTCTGCTGCCTTTCCCCAGCCCGTCTCCACTCCACGGATGTCTGGCACAGTGCGCGGGGGCGGGGCCACTGCCTGGGAACCTCCGCTGGTTTTCCATGAAACTTCCCCTATCACTCCTAGGGCACGCGTGGAGTCTTTGTCTCCAGACCTTGCTGGTCACTCGCCAGGACCCGCGGGGGCTCGGTCAGAGGAATTTCTGTGGGACCGTGTCCAATTAGGTGCGGTTCCGGTCCCAAGATGGTTGCCAGTCCCTTGCGGGGGTGGGGGGGTTGGAATTTGTTGTACTCACTCACCAGCAAGTTCCAGTCCACTTCACTCCACGATCGATCGCTGCCTTCCCCGTCTCCGCCGCGGCCGCAGCACTTTAATCATGTGTTTGCAGCACATTAATCACGCTTCTCCAGGTCGAAGCTGCTTCTCGCCGCTACGTGGGTTCGGCTCTGGTCAGAGGTGCTGCCAGCCTCCGCCTTTGTTTGGTTACTTCTTTTTACTCTTTCTGTGGGCTTCAGTTCTCGTTTTAGATTCTTCTTGGGTCCAGAGGACCCACCTCCCTCTTTTTTATTTTCTCTCTGTTATTTTATTCCAGCATTTGGATGGTATCTTTCAGGGAGGCCACCTATCCCGCATTTCACTGTTCCGCCATCTTTCTCCTGGTCACTTATTGTAATTTTTTATTGTAATTTTTTTATTACCTTATTTTTTGTTACTACCTTGGTTATTTTCCTTAACCACTTTTCCTTTGACTCTTTGTAAGGTATAATTACACTTGGTTTTTTTTTGTTTTTTTGTTTTTTTTTTGTGACACCGAGGATTGAACTCACAACCTCACACCTGCCAGACAGGTGTTTAAGCCACTGAGCCAAACTCCTGGCCCTAGTTTTTTGAGGCAGGGTCACACTATGTAGCTCAGACCGGACTTGCATTCACGTTGTAGCCCAAGCCGGCCTTAAACTCACAGCGCTCCACCTACCTCAGCCTCCTGAGTGCTAGGATTAAAGCCATGCACTACCACGCCTGGCTAATATAATTACACTTTACTGTGCTTACAATCTAAAGAGTACTTTGTCAATTTCATTTTCTTAAGTAACTACCCAGTAAACAAATCTCAATTTCTATCAGTTTTTATTCTTGCATATTTACTTCATCCAAAGTCATGGCAGTGCTTTATGCCATCAGTAATTGAACTTGTGTAAGAAAATTACTATAAAAAGAGACTCTAACACGTACGCTTTTTTTACTGAATTTGTTCTTTATCCTTAATGTATATAAGAAACAAAAAAATTCATTAGATCAGTTTGAAGTTACTCTAATGATTTGTTCTAATTTACGTAGTTTATGCATCCTGTGGCCTTAGAGGAAATGCTAGAGAAGAACCTTGTAGGGTACAGGGTGTGGAAAAAATTTTTGAATCTTTTCTCATCAGATGTTCTCTTCTACTCATTGCTAAAAGTGAGCTAGGTTAAGGGGAAGGACTTTCTTCGTGTTTTTCAAGCTTTGCCAGAACTCTTAATTTAACAAACACCTGTTTGAACTGTAGATTGTGTCTGCATTTCCAGGGATGCTTCCTTACCCCTTATTAGCAGCACTACTCAGACTGGCTGGCATGCTTCATGGTGCCAAACATAGCTGTGGCTAGCCTGGAGTGTGTCCAAACTGAACAAGATTCCAGAGTCAGAGGAGACCTGCGGTGTGCATTCTCTTTGTCAGAGTTGAGATGTCTTCACAGTGACAGTCATGCAGGCAGAGCTGACATGCTTCTAAGTACTTTTTCATAAACTGTCATTTCAGTTCCTCTAGGCCTTGAACAATGGGTTTCAGCCAATAGAACACTAAATAACTTTCAAAATTTGTCCGTAGAAACCAGCTGTTGGAGCATACGCATACTGGTAGTAACCTTGGAGCTTGGACATTGTATCAGTGAACTAGATAACACCACGTGTTATACTCAGTAGTGAATTTGCTTCTATAGTGGGACCCCAGAAATCAGCCTAAGCCTCAGTGTTAAACATTTCATTCATTTTGGGTACCCGTGCTCCTTTATTAGTGCTGCAGTGGTCCATGTTTTGAGTAAGTAATGCTGTTCTTAAAAGTGTTCATTTGTTAGCTGGGCATTGTAGCGCATGCCTGTCATCCCAGTACTTGGGAGGCTGAGCCAGTGTTGCCTCAAATTCCCAGCCATCCTGGGCTACATAATGAGTTCGAGGCCACCCTAAACTATGTGGTGAAACCCTCGCTCAAATGAATAAACAGAAAAAGTGTCTATTTGTTTTGAGGTGTTCCTTAGTAGTGCTATGTACATTTGTATCTCTCTCGTGCCCACAGCCATCCTTAAACAGGTCAGCCATACTCAGAAACCAGTGATTCCCCAGTGGAGGCCATTGCACTCCTCGGTCCGTGTCACAGTCCTACATAACGACTCACTAGCTGAGCTCTGAAAAACAGAAAAAAATAGACCTTTCCTCAGTGTAAAGGCAATAATGCCTTTTTGTTTTGGATGCTGAGTGTTGAACCTAGGGCCTTACAGATGCTAAGCAGGTGCTGTGCCACTGAAGCATGTCCCCAGTCAACCTCCAATTTCAGTTGAATTGTTTTTCAATACAGAGTCTCACTGTGTTGGCCAGGCTGGCCTTGAACTCCTGGGCTCAAGGCATCTTCCTGCCTCAGCCTTCAGAGTGCTAAGACTGCCAGTTGCATGCCACCATGCCCAGCTGTCCTTAAATTTTTATCTTTGGTTCATGCCTTTGTTGTGTAAGGAAACATTGAATTTTGCTAGAGCTTTGATCTTCTGTTCCTTGTTCCAGCTAAACATTTAAATTGGTCTTTTTATGACCCTTTTGTAACTCAGGTTGAAACTATATAGTGATATTGATGTAACATGAAGACTGTCATAAATCAATGCATTTCTAGGATTTCTTTTCATATACTACACATAGATCAGTCTTTTTTTTTTTTTTTTTTTCCTGAGTCATAGTCTAACTATGTAGCCCAGTCTGGCCTTGAACTTATAGAAGTCCTGCCTCTGTCTCCCCAGTGCTGGGATTACAGATGTGCACCTCCATGCCCAATTCTCAGCAAGCTTTTGAGTTTATGCTGAAGAGACTTTCACTCTTTTGTAAATTCAGTTGAGCTGGTGAGGCAGTCTATACCTGTGGAATAAATTGTGAGGAAGGCAGTTGTATAAAATACTTATTTTGGTTAAATAACTGATTTGAGGAATTAGAAGATGGAATGATTGTCTACTATTGTTTTGGACTCCATACTTGGAAATGCTTCATGAAACTATAGCTCTCCTCTGGATAATTGGAGCTTTCTAGATAGGATGCCTGGTGAGTACAGGTGGGCTTGAACATGGGGACACTGCACTGAAGTAAAGCTTTCACCAGAGGCAAGAGCGTGAACTCTTACTGAGCTCCTGCTGTGGGGCCACGTAGATTAGGTACCACGAACACTGTTCTTTTGTTTCCTCCCATCTCTGAAAGACCATTTTCCAGTTGAGTTAACAACAGAGCATTTTTTCAATTGAGTTCACAGAGATTTCCAGAGGTTGTCAGGTAACTTGTATGAAATTGCCCAGCTACTAAATGGGAAAGCAGAACATTTGAACATTTTATCTGCTTCAAATTCGAATTGTGGGCCCATTAGGAGGACCCACATGGATGAAACAGCAGCATGTGCTAGTAGGTTATAGAATGCTGACTCTGCCAAAGCTGTTTTAGAAGGATTACTTTGAGTAACAGGGATAGAAGTAGGGAAAGGTGAGAGACCAGAAGTAAAGTACCCAGGCTGGCACCAGACCTGGAGGTGTAGCTCAGTGCAGAGGCCCTGGGTTCAGTCCTTGGTACCAAGCAAGCAATTTTGCTTTAGGCAAGCTAGTATAGTACGTTAGTGGGAGTGGAAAAGAGCTAAATCTAGAGAGTGTTACAGGGGAAAAATTAGCTGGAATTGATGATTGGGTGGATTGGGTAAGAGATTATGTTTAGCTAGATGATTTCTGCACTTTGAGACTGGGGAGATAATGGTGACATTAACACAGGTGGGAAAATTGGGAATTAACTGATTATTAATGGCAAAAGATTGAATTCTAAACCATATGAAAAGTTTTAACTGAAAATATGGTGGACAGTTTAGAATCTTTTCCCACTGCTGTACTAAGCAAACGATAATGGAACTCAGCTCCTCCTTCACAGGGTAACTTTCTGCATACTGTCTAGCAGGAAGCAGCCTTAACATTGAGGAACTTGAGGTAGCCTTGAGATTTTACTGCTTTAGGCAACTCTTGTTTTATTTTTTTTTTTAAGCCAAATGACAGGTGGGATTACCACCATTTGTGACAACTACTAGACCCAGCAGTCCCTCTTCTGGGTATAAACCCAAAGATGAAATCATCACATAAAGACATCCGTTCCGTATTCACTGCAGCATTGCTCACAGTACCCGAGATGTGGGAACAACCAACACGTACCCATGGTGTATAAAGAAACTGTGATGTGATGTGATGTGATGCACATGTGCGTGCACGCGCATACACTGGAGTATTACTCAGTTACAGAGAGAACAGCCTGTCATTAGCTGCAACATGGTTAGACCTGGAGGACAATAAACCACACAAAAGAAATTGCATGATCTCACTTATATGCAGAATCTTGAAAGAAAGATCAAATATGTGGAGACCAAAACTGCTTACCAGGATGCAGAAGAGAAGAGGAAATAAGGAAATGGGGGTCAAAAAATACAAAGTAGCAGCAGGTCAGATGAATGAGTGGAAAGATGTAATGTGCCACCTGAGGACTGAAGTTAACAGTTTTGTTACTGTAAAGGTTTTTGCTAAATGAATAGATTACAGCTAGAAAGGGGGATAAGCAACTATTTGAGATGATGGATGTATTAATTTGCTTCACTATTCTTACTGTTCTCGATGCTTAGACAAAATACTCAATACTCAAAGGAGGAGAGATTTATTCTGTCTCACAGTTTGAAGAGGCTTCAGTCCATGGTCGGCTGGTTCCAAGGATGGGTGGCCTCACAGAGGAGAAATGATGTGGCAGGCAAAATACACTGAGCAGCAGCAGCAAGCCTTCCATTCCCTCTTATCCCATCCAAGCTACAAGCCTTTTAGGTGGTGCCACCCACAGCCAGGGTGGAGCTTTCCATTATCCACACCCAGAACCGTGTTAAACCAATCAACAGACTAATTCAGTACCACACACCCTTTATCCCAGTAATCCCAGGATCACATATCCAGCCAGCTCTGAAAAGCCCCACCTATAAGTGCATGAAGCTTTAAGGGGGGACATCTAGGTACAAGCCATAACAACTGTAACAAGCATTTTACTATGTATCTTGTAGCATCTTGTGTACCTTAAATATGTGTGTAAAAGTTTATTAAGACATTGACCCAGGCATGGTGGTGCACCCCCTCAGGAGGTAGAGACAGGAGGATCACCGAGAGTTTGAGGCCAATCACTGTGAGCTGAAGGCCAGCCTGGACCACGTAGTGAGCCCCTGTCTCCCTCCTGTGCCCCTTCATCCCAAAAAAACACATTGAGGACTCTATAGAGGAAGTAAGGTAGATAACTCCCAAATGACTACGATTCGAATATGCAGATAAAAGAGAAGTGGCAGTGTTCACTGAGGGTTGGCGTATTAAGTGGAATGTGAGTTTCAAGGACACTCATTAGCTAAGCTTTTTTTTTTTTTAATAAAGTGTGTATCTGGTGGTTGTTTTTTTTTTTGTTTTTTTGTTTTTTTTTTTTGCGGCACCGGGAATCAAACTCACAGCTTCACGCCTGCCAGACAGGTGCTTAAGCCCTGTTTTTTTGAGGCAGGGTCGCACTATGTAGCTCAGGCCGACCTTGCACTCGTGTAGCCCAAGCTGGTCTCGAACTCACAACGCTCTTCCTACCTCAGCCTCCTGAGTGCTGGGATTAAAGGCATGTGCCACCACGCCTGGCTTATATTTTTTATTGATAATAGCTGCCATACATATTGATCACATTCAACATAGGGAATTTGTACCTGTACATAATGTATGGTGATGATTCTTTTTTGCCATTCCTCTCCCTTCCCTTCAACTCCACTTCCTCTTCTTATTTTTATTTTTATTTATTTATTTTTTTTTTTTGTGGCACTGGGGATCAAGCTCACAGCCTCGCGCCTGCCAGACAGGCGCTTAAGCTGCTGAGCCGAACTCCCAGCCCTAGTTTTTTGAGGCAGGGTCACACTATGTAGCTCAGGCCAGCCTTGCACTCACATTGTAGCCCAAGCTGGCCTCGAACTCACAATGCTCCGCCTACCTCAACCTCCCAAGTGCTAGGATTAAAGGCATGCACCACCACACCTGTCTTTGCTCTTCCTATTTACAAAACTTTCTTTTTCATTTTTTCCCTTCTCTTTTTTCCCTTTTTCCCCCTTTGTCTTCCCCTTTCCTACTTGCTGTTCCCCTTCCCATTTGAAGGTGTTCTTCCTATGTCCCAATATCCTCCTTTATGGTTCTTCTTTACTTTTGAGTTTCTCACAGAAGACAATGTGATTTAAACTGTGTGTCTGATTTATTGATTTATCTAACTTAATATTATGGTCTTGCCATATTTATAAGTGAAATAAATCAGACTCGTGTAAATATCATATTGTCTCCCTAGGGTGAGAAGCTGAAAGAGTAAATAAGATCCAAAATGTACAAGAGATGTAGTGAAATGGGAAGAAACTGTTCAAAAGTAAAGAGAAACTGGGAAAAAAAAAATGAGATGGGGGAAAGGAGAAAGGAAGAGAAAAACCAAAAAATATATGTATGTGTGTGTGTGTGTGTGTGTGTGTGTGTGTATACACACACAAGATAGTTGTACTACTAATTTCTTTTAGTTCATTGAAAAGAAAGGTTTGTGCTAATACTGTTTGGGCAATTAAATGCCTATATCTTATATCTGAATAATGTTTGTTTTGTTTTTGTTTTTGTTTGTTTGGGGGTTTTTTTCTTTTTGAGACAGTCTCACTATGCAGTTCAGGCTGACCTTGAGCTCACTTTGTAGCCCAGACTGGTCTCGAACTTTCAACAGTCTTAGTTACTTTTTACTCGTTGCTGAGACAGAATACCTGATGCCCAAAATTAGGGAAGGAAAGGTTTATTTCTTACAGTTTCTCGGGAGTTTCAGTCCATAGTTAGTTGGCTCCAAAGCAGCGTGACATGGCAAGGCTGCCGTTCATGGCGGCTGCAACCGCAAGGCGTGCTGGTGAGAGAGCGGAAGTGCAAGGGGAAGACCCACCTCATTTATGCTGTATGTCAGCTCCACCCCTGGTGCAGCACTCACATTGCCAGTCCCCGCGGCAGACTCAGCCCCATCAAAAGTATATGAGGACTTGGGGGACATAGTATAACACCTAATACACCCTGCCTCAGCCTCCTGAGTGCTGGGATTACAGGAATGTGCCACCACACCTGGCTCTGAGTAACTAATTTAAACATAACAACATGCAATGTATTAACCATTGTTACTGTCCTGTTGCCTTGTTTTGAAATTTGGGGATTTTTTTTTCTCTTTAAAATTAAAAAAAAGATTATGGTCTTGAAGGGCATACATTTTTCTTCAAATGACTCAAGTTTATCCTTCTTTATGGCAAAGTAGTACTCCATTTTATATAAATACTACACTTACTTTATCCATTCATCTGTTGATGGGCTGTTTCTAAGATTTATCTGTTATAAATTGTGCTGTGGTGTGATGCTTTTTAACTCTTTTGGTAAGATAGCAAGAGGGGAACAGCTGGGTCAGATGGAACGTCTAATTAGTTTTTTGAGAATTCTCTATACTGATTTCCATGGTGGTTGTATCAGTTTACACTCTCACCAGCAATGGAGAAGGATTCCTTTTTCCCTACAGCCCTGGCAGCGTTTCTTATTGACTTTTTTTTTTTTTTTTTTTTTGCGGCACCAAGGATTGAACTCATAGCCTTGCACCTGCCAGACAGACGCTTAAGCCACTGAGCCAAACCCCTGGCCCTATTGATTGATTTCTTGATGATACCTATTCTTTCTGGAGTGAGATGGAATCTCAGTGTTGTTTTAATTTGCATTTTTCAAATGACCAGTGATGTCATTTGAATTTTTCATATATTTGGTGTTCTTACTTCTTCATCTGAGAAACGTCTATTCTTTTCAGATGCCCATTTTTGGATTGGATCATTGTATTTGGGGGAGACCTGGGAGATTTTGTTTTTTGTTTTGTTTCGTTTTTTGTGTGTTTCAGTTTTTTATATGTTCTAGATGTTAGTCCTTTGAGGAACAGCTAGTAAAATAATTTTCCCATTCTATAGGTTGTCTCTTCACTCTGTTGGTGGTTTCCTTTGCTATGCAAAAGCTTTTCAATTTGATATGATCCCAGTTGTTGATTCTTTGTAATATTTCCTATGTGATTGGGGTTTTTAATAAAGTCTTTGCCTATGTATGTTTTCCAGAGTTTTACCTATTCTGTCTTCCAGCAGATTCAGTGTTTTTGTTTTAATATTTAGGTCTTTGATTCATTTTGATTTTAGCTTAGTGCATGGTAAGAAATATGGATCTGGGTACAATCTTCAGGATGTGGAAAGCCACTTTTCTCAGCACCATTCATTAAAGAGGCTCTCTTTCTTCCAGTGAGGGTGTTTAGTCTTTTTGTCAAAGATAAGGTAGCTGAGTGAACTTGGAGTTGCATCTGCATCTTCTCTTTTGTTTCAGTGATCCTCAGATCTGGTCAGGTCTGGTCTGGTCTGGTCTGATCTGGTTGGTTTGGTTTTTGCCAGTACCATGGTGTTTTTATCACTCTAGCTTTGTAGTGTATCTTCAAATTGGAATTGTGATGCTGTGGTGGTTCTTGATCAGTACCCAAATCTAGTCCATTCATTGTGATCACTGTTTCTATTTTATTTCTTTTCTAATAATAGAAACCATCCTAGCCAGGTGTAGTGGAACATGTGTGTAATGCCAGCGCTCAGGAGGCTGAGGCAGGAGGACTGCTATGGGTTTGAGGCTAGCCTGGGCTGGCTACATAGTGAGTTCAGGGTCTGCCTGAACTACATAGTGAGACACAGTGTCAGAAATTAAAACAAAGTAGAAATCATTCTATATATGATATTGTCTTTTAAAAAATATTTTCCTGTTGTGTTAAGCCAGTGTTGTTTGCAGATAGCAGAATGTGATACTCATTCTGACTTAAACAATAAAAGAGATACTGGCTTACATAATCAAAATAGTTCAACAGTTGATAGAGCTCAGACATGATTTGCTCAAGGCTCCAACCCAGCATCTCGGGGCTATTTTCTAGGTGTGCCCTGTAAATAACATTTGTAATCGCTGAACAGCGTTTGGTTAGTTGACTGTGCCATAATGTAACCATTCCATTATTATTAGATATTTTAAGATTTTTTTTTCTCCCCTCTACTATTTTTTTTTTCTTTTGTGGCACCGGGGATCGAACTCACAACCTCATGCCTGTCATGCAGGCGATTAAGACGCTGAGCCAAACACTTGGCCCAAGTGGGGTTTTTTTTGTTTTGTTTTGTAGTTTTTTTTTTTTTTTTTTAGTACCAGGGATCGAACTCACAACTTCATGCCTGCCAAGCAGGTGCTTAAGCCACTGAGCCAAACTCCCGGCCCTAACTTTTTGAGGCAGGGTCGCACTATGTAGCTCAGGCCAGACTTGTAGTCGCGTTGTAGCCCAAGCCGGCCTCGAATTCTCAATGCTCCTCCTACCTCAGCCTCCCCAGTGCTGGGATTAAAGGCATGCACCACCACACCTGGCTCTACTATTTATATTAGCATGTGGGTGATCATCTTTATTGTATCTAGAGATGTTTTAGAGAAAGCATAAATTCTGATATCTGATTCAATCTGACTGTGAAAAAGAAAGAAGGAAAGAAATGCAAGAGTTGTTTGTACATTAACCTTGCTGAGTTTGAAAGAAGGGAGATTTGGACAAATGATAGGTTTGGATTTGGCACGTAAAACGTGAAATCCATTTTTTTTTAAGCTCTTTTGTTTACCTTTTTGGTACTTCTTCAGATCCCACCCCAACAAGCAACTGCTAGATATAATTTATAATTATTTCTTGTCTTGTCTTTTAAGGATTTGTACTGATGATGTTGTTTTCTCTTTTGCTCATTATTTTCCATCTCCATAGTCCCAACCCTTTTCACTTGGATGTAGATTGTAGATGTTGTTTTTCAGATTAAACTAAGCAATCCATGACTACTACAGTTGAATAAGGTGAAACTTTTAAGACAGCATCTTACCACAGTAACCTGTCCCTGTTAGCCCGGTATAGTTCTATTAAAAATGTAAAATTTTATATATCCTGAGGAAAATAAAAAACAGAAGATATTTTTCTCTGCTGTTACTTACAGCAAAGTAGAATTCATTAGGATTTAGAATCTTTTTGGTCGCAAGATTCTGTCTAGCAGAATTAAATAATTCTAATTTAGTAATTTCAAGGTTTTGTTTTGAGACAGAAGTAGAAGACCTGCTGCTGGCTGAGCTGTGTTTGCCCCTTGACAGACGCCTTCTTAGCTGAAACAGAAGCATCTGGGTGGGCAGCAGCAGCAGCTGCAGTGGGGTTGGTGTCACACCTGCCAATTTGGGAGGCTCACAGATTCTCGTGACAGCAATCCCTTGGTGCTAGAGCGGTCAGAGAGTGTCCTAAAAATAAAGATGGTCAGCAGTGGAGGGGAAGCCAACAAGATTAGTTGGATCTTTCTTTTTCTTCATGGACTACCTTGAGAAGTTTGGGTGTTAGGTTCAAAACAACAAGTAATGTGAAATTTTTGTATTCTCAGACTGTTCTGTTTTCCAGAAAGTCAGAGGAGTTGTTCCTTTTTGAGGATTGACCTGAGTAAATAAGTAGTTGGTAGATTTTTTTTTCTCCTAAGTAGACGTCAAAGGGCCCAAGTTATTTTCCCCCCCGTTTGGAATAAGCCCATTATTCTGAGGTCATTGTCTAAAACAGTCTCAATCTTAAATAACTCCATCCCCTCAGCTGCAGAAAATGCAAAAACTCCTATTAGAAACCTAGCTGTAATTGAAGTACTGCTCAGAATTAGTGTGGATAGCCATGCATCATGTTCATGCTTGTAATCCCAGCACTGGGAAGGCTGAGGCAGGAGAATCGCCAAGTGTTCAAGGCCAGCCTGAGTTGCATGTTGAGTTCGTGGCCAGCCTGAACTACATAGCAAGACCCTGTCTCAAAAAACAAAACGACACAAAACAAAAAGTGTGGATAAGCAGAAGTAAAAAAGTTCAAGATGCTGTATGTATGTGTACTAACTTTCCACAATGAATGTATTTAATATGTATCGCAAACATTATTAAAAAGAAAATTAAAAAAAAAAGAAATTGCATGGGTAAGAGTCTTTGGGGATCATGTATGCCAGCACGTGGAAGAAAGTCTACTTAGTGGTTACAAACATGGACTCTAAAATTGTTCAGACCTGGTTCTGATTTGCCTATTCCCTCTACAACTTACCTGGCCTGTTTAAATGGACCTCAGATTCTTCATCTGTAAAATGGGATAATACCTATCCATCTTACAGAGTAGTGATGATGAAATGACCTAATACTTCATAAATTCTGGTATATGATGTGTTTAATAATGTAAGTTGTGTTATTTATTAAAGAAGAGACTAATGTATTCCTCAGATACATGTGATAAAACTAGAGACTCTGCTCTGGAGGTCATGGCCTACAGATACATGCTTTATGATAGTGCATTCAACTTGAACTCATTTGTGGAGCAAACCTGCAAAGGACAATGGGATGGTCATCTCCACAGGTGATGATGGGCCATTCCTCCAGGTTCTAAAGGTCAAGGGTAAGACTCAGGGATTGAAGGCAAAGGCCATGGTGTTCCAGGCAGAGAGAATACAAGGGTGCGAGAGAACATGGACCATGAGGGGATTGCAGAGAGCTCCTCCACAGTCAGCAAGAGGGACTTTTGTGGACAAAAGGGGAATTTAGACGCTGGGCTAAAAATTGGACTTGATTCTTTAAGGGTGGGAAATACTCCAACAATTTTAATCATGGAGATAATATCCGACTTCTATTGAAGGACAGAATTGTCCTAACAGTGTCAGAGGCAGTGAAATCAGTGAGGACATTGCACTCTTCCATATAGAAATGATACTAAGGTGACCTGTACTTAGGGGGTGCAAGGAACTAGGTTAGTGTGAGCATATGGAAGTCTGACGAAGGCTGTGATACTATGAACTGGGGAAGGTAATAGGGGACAGAAAATACCTTCTGGAATATCCTGAGTTCCATTTGGTTATGGTTAAGTTTGAGCAAGGTGTATAGAGGAAGAGATTTATTGTGCAGATGTGTATGTTGGTTTGACCTAGAGCAGTGATGGCGAAACTTTTAGAGCTTTCAGTGATGATACCCCGCTGTGGCACACATGCCATAGGTTTGCCACCACTGATCTAGAGAGATTTGGACACATCTGGGTGGAAAATAAGCAATAATGAAAGTTTGTGTGAAGGTGGGCTTTTCTAAAGTGCAACTGTAGAGTTAGAACAATAGTAAAAAGAGAACCTTGAGGAATGTCAGACATACAAAGAGGAGCCTGCAGGCTTAGCATCGTGGAATATTCCTGCTGTCCCTCCAGTCAAAAGAGGTCGTTGCACAGGAATATGTTAAGTGGACTTTTTGGTGCGCAATCACAGTGTTGACTTTTTGATGCATACACCGTATCAGCTCTGTCTTTATGTTGTTTAACTGATTTGTTCTTGGGACAAGCTCAACAGAAATTCGGAGCTGTGATTTCATAAGAGTAAGACTTAATAAAGCATTTGCAAGTGTAATATAACATTCTTCACATTTGTCACACTTCTGAATTCCTGAAATAATAGTCAAACAGTATACACCTATCATTGTCTTCTTCCCAGTCTGTGTAATTTTCCATAGTGGAAAAGACAGTCTAAAGAGAATGCTTAGAAGCAGAAGATGTACTGTGAGTCAAAGTCAGAGTAACCTATCCCTGTGATGGTCATAGAGGGGACCTGGGAATTACATATATTTATGGATGGGGACTGGGGCCTACGGTGACCTAAGAAGATAACTTAGGTGAGACACTGTGCTCAAAACCTTTGAGAAAGGGTCTTTTGATTTTTAAAGTTAGCAGGCAATTTCTGCAATGGAAAATAATCTCCCATTTCCCCAGAACAGGGACACAAGTACTTTGGTTTTTTGTTGTTGTTTTGTTTTGTTTTGTTTTTGTTTTATTTTTTTTAATTTTAAAGATAGTAAAATCCAACAAAACATAACAGAACGAAGTCAATCAAAACAAAGCAGTAGAACTGGTACAGAACTTCTAAGAAAGATACTATGAAAACAATAGCTACTATAGTATATCTTGTTATTTTCAGAATAGTTGACCTTCCCAACAGGTACAGTAAAATCAAATCAAAACAAAAAAACACAATAAAACCAATAAAAACAGAGTATAAAATAAGGCCAAAAAAAATTAATCAGAATAAAGCAAAACAACGAGAACAATATTGAGCCTCGAAGACGAGGAGAGTCCCCCATTTTTGCTACATTACGTACTGTCATCTTCCAAAGAGATGTTCAGGCTGCCAGCCCCAGGCCTACAAAGTAAACAAAACAATACTAGCATTTGGTTGCTTTAGGATACAAGTACTTTGTGACAAGAGTAGATTATGAAGCATAGTGTCCAGAACAACTCACAGCTGGGTTTTTAAAAGACTTTATACCTTTGGCAGGGCACCTAGAGCACTCATTTTCCCTTCTGTCTTCTTTCATTATCCACCTTACATAGTTCTCGTTTTTCCATCCCTGAGACACAGTATTCTTCCTTCCTGTGCCCCTAAAGTGAGAAAGCCTTTGGCACTTCACTCTAGTGCCTTATTTGGCTGTCAGTATTTGTCACATTACTAGTTGGGTGAGCTGGGCTGGAGGTGGGGGGCTGTCCTGCCCTTTTGAAGATCAGCCCACACACCATTGTGCTTGGGTACCCACACAAGAATAGAGGCAAGCCGGCTGGATTCTAGAATGCAAAAGCATGATACTGCGGGTGGAGCATGTTATAGTTTTAGAATTTTTAAAGTCAAGACAAAACCCATGGGCCTGATGGGACCAGCGAAATAGACTTTACAACCAATGGAACTTTTGTAACTTTGGTTTGTTTTTCTTAACCTCAACAATTTTAAATGCTTATAAAGTGCAGATTACTCAGTGCTTTATCTATTACATCTAGGTCAAGTCAACATGTTTAAAAATATCTGCTGCCTCCTCTATTAGTATTTTCTGCTTTATGTGTGTTCTGAGTAATTGACAGAGTAAATGAGCATTCACAACAGGAATGATTTCACCCCCACAGGGGTGAAGTTTGGTTGTCCAATGGTGTAAAGGAACCTTTTTATGAAAATACAAATAAACACATGAAATTTAAATAGAGTAAAACAAAAAAGAATCTTTTATGCATAAAATACAGATATTAGTATAATACATAAATAGATACATGTATGTCTGGTATCAAAATTTGTAAGGTATTAATTAAAGGAAAAATAGCTAAAGAAGTTGATGAGGGGAACAATGATAAAAGACCTTTTTTAAAAAATGAGGCCTGGGTGTAACTCAGAGGTGTAGAGCACACACACAGAGTGCAGGAGGCACTGGCTTCCATCCTCAGCATCCCCCGCAAAAAAAAAGGCCCAGACCCACAGGGCTCCCCCGTTTAGGACCTGTAGTGCCCAAAGTAGATTTCCCTTTGAGGGGCATAGTATGCCCGCTTCATTTTCCATCTCTAAAACTGGCCTAAGGACGGTAAATGGTTTCATTGTCTAAAATGTACTTCAGGTACATTAGGTACTTTTAGGGTTGTTGCGGTGCAATATGTGTTTCTACTACTTAACAGGAATACCAGTAATCCTTGAGACAATACATTAAGAGCCTGGGCAGTGGCACACACTTGTGGTCCCAGCTATGTGAGTGGCTAAGGCAGAACGCTTGCTTGAGTCCAGAAGTTTGACGGTAGCCTGGGAAACATGAGACCCATCTCTTGGGGGAAGGGAAAAAAAAACCCACTACATTTCCCCTGCATCAGTGAACATAGAGATTGCTTTAGTCACTTACCAGTCCAATTATTTAAATGCAGGATGATGAAAAATTGCATTTTTTCTGTTAATTTTCATAACAATACAGCAGGAAACATAAAAGGTACAGTTTTATTGCACATATTCAATACAAGAATCGACTGGCTAAAATGACACCTGCCTGAGTGATGCTCAGGATAAACAGGTTAGAGGTTAAATATGAAAATAGGATGAAAAAAAGGAGTAGAAAGAAATGAATACTGACTTAATAAGTAAGCTTTATGAATAGAGTTGCTCAGTTAGTAACACATACTTAATAAGCATTATATACTTTGCTCATGAAGTCATGCTTTCAGAGACTAAAACCAATTTGGGAAGAGTTTTTTTTTCTTCCTAATTTGATAGGAAATTTATTTTTCTGTATGGACCTGCTCTTCCCTCTATGAGTTGTAGGATGGTTCCTCAGTACGGATTTAGAGTACGTATTTCCCTCATGCTGCTGTTCAGGATGCTTGGCTTTAGTACTCCACAAGCAGATAACTCTGTGGTATCTGTGTAATATAATAAACCTGAGATGTGAAAGAAGTCATTTCTCCTGATAAGTAAGTTGGTAAGAAGCAGGCAGGATTTATACTGACTTTTTTATTTTATTTATTTATTTATTTATTTTTTGAGACTGGGTCTCACTATGCTGTTCAGGCTGGCCTTGACCTCAGTATGTAGCCCAGGCTGCCTTTGAGTTTGTGGCAACCTTCCTGCCTCAGCCGCCCCATGCCCAATTTATACTAATATTTTAAGAATCAAGTGTTTGTGCCTGGTTTTCATAAGATGTCCCTTTCCATCTTCACTTACTTCTCTGTCCTTATGTTGCTTGGAGAAAAACACTTATTTGAATCTTTACTACCTCGTACTTTAGGGGTTTTTTGCTTCCTTTTTGTCTTAGCAAAATGTTTTTGAAATGAGACCACTGAATTTGAAGTAAATTGCAATCTCATTTCTTGTTAACTGTGTTTGGAGTCAGGGCACTTGGCTTCTTTCAGTCCTGGCTTCTTTGTTTATAAAATAAAAGTACCTTCTCCAGGAAGAGTTGTTTTTAATATACATATAAAGGTCACATAACAGGTGTACAATAAGTGTGCCTTTGTAAAATTCTCACATGAGAGTAGAATAGAACATAGCATATTGGGCTCTTTGCAGGGAATTTATCTGGGACTCAGAAGCTGGGTGGCCAGAGGGAGAGTGACAGGAGCCAGAGAGTTGGTGGCACTAGGTTCTTGAATTTTTTTTTTGTTTTGTTTTTTGTTTTTTGTTTTTTGTTTTTTGGTACCAGGGATCAAACTCACAACCTCACACCTGCCAGGCAGGTGCTTAGGTCACTGAGCTAAATCCCCAGCCCTGTTTTTGAGACAGGCAACGATTCTCCTGCCTCAGCTTCCTGAGTGCTGAGATTACAGGCATGCGCCACCACGCCTGGCGTCCTCCCCCCGCCCACTCCTAGCTTTTGGGTCTGTCACTCCTTACTACACAGCTGCATGTGGTAATTTTGCCATCCTTTATGAACTCATGCTGTGCTTGACTTCAGTTTCATTGGTAGAGAATTGTGTTTGTGTGGGTTCTTAAGGATGGTTCAGTGGAAGCTTTCTAAAATTGAGTAATTACCTTGCCCATATTCGTGATTTTAGTTACTGGGTTTTATGATAAAAAGGATTGGAGAATCTCCCAAAATACCATCTGGTGGGGAGGGGGTGTTGAATTACCAGAAATTGTTCCAAAACATGTATAAAACTGGTCCCTGATGTCCAGAATTGTCTTTCTAAGCAGTAGAGAGAGAGTGGGGTACCAGGAGGGCTGCAATCTGTTCAGAATGTATTTTGGAGATTTAACCTGTTAACGCACTTGCTTATTGTGAATAAAAGAAAAAAATCAGGCATAAACATTCATTATGTAATAATCATTTATGTATTTACATTCTCAGTTTACATTTGAGAAATAGGTCATCATTTCTTTTAAGAGAGAAAGAATTAAAAGGTTTTTGTGGTATACTGTTTCTTTCTTTTTTTTTTTTTTTTTGGTGGCACTGGAGATTGAGCTCACAATCTTGCGCCTGCCAGACAGTCACTTAAGCTACTGAGCCAAATTCCTGGCCCTAGTGTTTTGAGACAGGGTTGCACTATGTAGCTCAGGCTGGCCTTGCGCTAGCATTGTAGCCCAAGCTGGCCTCCAACTCACAACACTCCTCCTACCTCAGTCTCCTGAGTGCTGGGATTAAAGGCATGCGCCACCACGCCCAGCGATATACTGTTTCTTGAACAAGTTTTTCTTTGCAAGAGAAATCAAACCTGTATTGACTGCCCTTGAAAATACCACAATTAACGAATGAGGCTCCACTCCTCACATAGTCAAATCTTTTTTTTTTTTTTTTTTTTTTTTTTTTTTTTTTTTTT
>RJWM01013632.1:0-52962 GCA_004363535.1 Dasyprocta punctata
GTGATCTCAGTTCCTTCTCCGAGCTCTGGGCTTGTGCCACACGGGAGTCCCAGGAGGAGGAGGAGGCAGGGGGCGGCCCTGGCGGCCCCCAGTCAGCAGCCGTAACCGTTAACCACCACGTGGCCTCTTCTTTCATCGTCCCCGGAGTGAGGGTGCCCGGAGGCCTCAGCGCTTCAGAGGAGGGCTGTGGGACATTTCTGCCTACTGCCGTCTGCTGGGTTTCCTTCTCCCTCACGCTTTACATGAAGATGTTGCAAGAAACACATTTCTTCTCCAGGAAATACCAGGGCATGTTTAGCAGCTATCTTAGCAGCTCAGAGAGAGGAAGTTGGAATAATCAGATTCCAGCCTGCCTTCCAACCAAATCGGAACTGCCTTCTTAGATCTCGGGGCCTCAGTGCGCGCTGCTTTCAGGCACCTGTGTGCTAAGTGGCACAGTCGGTAAAAGTGTAATTGAAGGATTTTCACTTGTGTGGAGTAGTCAGCAGGACTGACACTGATCCCTGGTTTTCGGGGCCCGGTGCAGTGACGGGGAGACTGCAGCAGGCCAGTGAGCCCTTCGAGCCTTCTGTCTCATTTGGCAGAAAAACACAAAATGTAGGACAACAAAAGAAGGCTCCTTTTTCGATCAAAATTCATGCACCCCCCCCTTCCTCTCCCCCAAAAAGGGGACTGAGTTTTTCAGCTGCACACGGCGATTTGGTGCTCACTCTTGCAGGGAAACAGTTGCTGTCTGAACAGGCAGGAAACAGTTTTCTTTTAATTGCCGAAATCATTCGGAAGTGCTTCATGCCCTGCTTCTATACAGCAGATGCTGTGCATTAATTGGCCTGCGTAGAAGTGACCCAGGGTTCCGTGCAGCGGGCCCAATTTTAGGCAGAGGGTTTAAATAGCTTATTTATTATTTTGTATAATCTGGCATACATTATGTGCCCCTGCACGTGTCGTGTTTCATGGTCTGCAGTTTCTAATGTCATGTGGGTTTCAAAACCTGTGTTTCTCGGGTAATGTACTAGCAGCAGGTAAGCTCAAAATACCATCCATCAGGAGCTAATTTTTTATCCAGATACTCCAATGACTGATGAACCTGTCTTTTGTATGAATGTTTAGCACAGTAGAAAGCCATATGCCACTGGCACCGTTTCCTCTGCATTCTTTACAGTTGCTAGAGAGCGGGCTTCCGAGGGGGGAACCAGCCCAACGCCATTTGCGTCTTCTTGCCTATATTTAAGCGTGAGCACCTTTAAAATGGCTCTGCTTTCAGTCCACAAAAGAGGGTAGGAGCTGTCTTAAAGGAAACCTGACTCCCATAATGATTTTCTTTATCAGAAACATGACTGCACACTCCTAATAGGGAGCCTTGTTTTGTTCCTCCCCGTCTGTTGCCAACAGACCTCAGCCCATTAGAAGGGCCTCCCTTGTGTGGGAAGACCACAGCTGTTACTGTAAATCTCATCCAGTCACTGTATCACCCCCATTTTGTGGCTCTGAAGGATGAAATTGAGAAATGGAATACTGTGCAGTCATCCTTTACATCTCCAATTTTAGGCCTCTGCCATCATTTTCATGCTTTTATTCCAAATCAAATAACATTAGTGGGCTACACCAACTTCTGATGAATATCTGGTCTCAAGTGCAGCTTTCAAGTCTACTTTTGGGGTCTTCCTTTTATGTTTGGCAGCAATCTCCCCCTCCCTGCCGTCTCTTTTCTTTCCTCCACTTTCTTTGAGCTGTCTTGGGGGTGAAGGCAGTTTGCAGTTTGCATGATACGTGTTGCCAAATGTGTCCCAGTCATGGTATGTTTTCCAAGAGGGTGTGTGCAGAAGGATCTGTGTCTTTTAATCTTTGTGGAAGGAGTGAAGAGGACTTGGTAGAAGGAGATTGGGGGCTTTAATCAGAAACAAGATGTGGCTTAAATCATTAGCACAACAAAGCATACTATAAGCTTCAAGATAAAAGTCTCTGGGGAAAGAGTCCTCTGAAAATAAATGGAACTTGATAGATTTCCATATCATTTATAACTTCCCTTAATTACACTTGGAAGACTTGCCAGTAAAACTGGAAAATTGGCAGCCTCTATCCATTAGAGTCATTTTGCGGACCATGGCAAGCAGCTGGCTTTACTGGATTTTATTTCCCATCACTCACAATTAATCATCAGCTGGAGATGTCTGAAACTCTTCAGCACGGAGCAATGCTGGGTGACATCCGGGCCTCCTAAACACGCGAAAATCTGCTGAGTAAATGGACCGAGTTCCTTCTCAAGCTTACTCATTTGGGGGCAAGGCTGGCTCCCGCTTAATGAGTGCCGCTCTGATAATCGGATGTGAATGTGAACCTTGACCCCATGTCAGAGGAGAGGACGCAATAAGCCGGATGAAAGATACAGGACTCAGGCCTCCAAACTTTGCACCAATTAGACAGGGAGCAGAGAAATACATCAGGCAGAGCAGGCTCATCAGAAAGACTTGCGAGGCTTGTGACCATTTAGTAAGCCCAACATTGGAGACGTCCTGTCACAATCATTAAGTCCTAATCAGATGATTCACAAAAGTGTTAGAGAAGTGTGCACACACACATGTGGCAGAGGCAGGCCCTGCCAGCATGCTGTCTGAGACTGCAGGCCGAGGGGCTGCTCCGTGTGCTCAGTTAATGCCTGGTGCTGCCTTGGGGGCTGCCCAGCCAGCTCGC
Organism: Dasyprocta punctata; assembly: GCA_004363535.1. NCBI lineage: Eukaryota > Metazoa > Chordata > Mammalia > Rodentia > Dasyproctidae > Dasyprocta > Dasyprocta punctata. Next base: position 2,692 of record RJWM01013632.1, read on the forward strand.
TTACACCCTCGGGTGTGCGGCGTGTCCTGTAGGGGCAAAAGTAGCATGTGCAGCCAGGCTTCCACAACCAGAGGAGACAAAGCGGGTCTCACCAGAGCCTAGAGGTGCCCCTTGGTGGGGGCTGGCGCCTGCTTGGCATCTGCCCAGCCCCTGGAGCACAGTCCAGTGAAGGCACTGCCCAGCACCAGGCACATGTGCTTTGTGTGTCCACTGCATTCTTGGCATGTGGTTTGTGCTCTACTTGCTTCCTTGGCACATGGTTTAACTCTACTTGCTTCCTTGACTTGATTTTTCAGGGATGAAATATGTTGGAATTAGATCAAGCTTGTGCTTACAGGTGTGTGTTGGTGTATATGCACGTGTTGGAAAATTGTAGCTCGCTTTTTGTAGGATATCAAGGAACATTTACATTTGTAAGAGTTTCCTGTGGGGGTGAATGAAAGAAAACAGTCTAGGAGAGACTGCTCAAAGTGAACAGAGGAGAAATGCATAGCCGAGGCTCCCCCTCCCCTCCTGGCTAACTAGTGCAAGCAGAGCAGCAGCCACAGAGAGAGGGAGTGAGGGCAGCGGCCAGGCAGGAGAAGGCAGGTGGAACCAACGCTCTGCTCCTGTGACTCAGTGCTGTGCTGGGTCCAGCAGAAACTGCGATCCCATCGGTGGGGATTCATTTTCTTTGATGTCCTTTTAATCACACTGCTGGAGGAAGGGACTGTGTTACCTCTGACTTCCTACTTTTGAGTGTCTCTGGCTAACCCACAGGTTTTGTTTGTGTGATTAAGGGCCTGGGATCTAACCCTGGTAGACACTGGTAGGTCAGCTCTTTGCAAATCCCGCATGTTACAGGCACCCAGAGCCAGACAGGAAGCATGGTCAGGGGCAGCCAAGAGCTTGTTGTTGTTGTCCTTCCCTTAGTTCCTAGGCTATAGCAGGACTTAGAGGGGCTATGGCCTGGCTCACCTGTCCTTTAGCATTGTTGTTGTGGACCTCCTTGTCAGTGGCCTTTGTGCCCTTGGCATGACCACTGGCAGTCTACAGACTTCACTTCTTCTACTTGCAGAAGAAGCAGTGGGGACTCTGTCTGGCCAGCTGGTCCCGGGCAATAGGAGAAGGGGGTAGGTGGGGCAGGGCACATCTGCTGGTAGGGGGCCCAAGAAACAGAAGGGGCATGGGTGAGGGTGGGAACATGGGGCTCTGAGATGCTCACAGAGGAAGACAGGCCAGGCGCACTTGTAGGAAGCCAATACACAGGTACCCATGGTGGGAGCTCATCCATCTGTGGAGGGAATGGGGCCAGAGCCCAGCAGTGGAGAATGGATTACTGTTTTGGACAGGATTTCCATCAGGTCCATTCCCAAAAGGCTCCCCTACCCTGTGGCCTGCGAAGCCAGTGTGTGGGTGAGGGTGATTTGTGTCCAGCAGCTGGACCCTCAGCTCTTATCTAGGAGGCCACAGGTTGGGTCCACGGGGCCCTCCTGCACTGAACTCAATGGCAGGGGTCATTTCGGGGGCTCTGCTCTTCTCCTGCCTTTCTTGGTCCCTTGCTTGCTCTGCAGAGAAAAAAGGTCTACAGTGAGGACATGAGGGAGCAGTGGTCCCGATACCTCTGGCTGGGGCACCTGTGCCGCCTTGGTGCTGCCCTTGCCCATGCCCTGCCTGTGAAGAGCAGCCCTTGAAGGTCTCTGACCTGTCTGTGGACTGCAGATGCCGGGTGACAAGAATCAGAAGCGGCAGTGAGCACAGCTCCTCGGAGCCTGCTCGCCAGCACAGTGTCTCCTCCGTGCCAGCTCTGAAGCTTTGGCATCCCCTCTCTTCCTATGTTTCTGTGCCAGGAAAAAGCAGCCCACCACCTGAACAGCAGAGGAAAAGGGCGCACGGGGCTCAGCACTACACGCTGCCAGCAAGACAGCTTGGCCACGGGGGGGCCGGGAGGGGACTTGGAGATCATTTGGGGACTGCAGGAAAGAACGTTCTTCATGCACTTCTGTGCCACTGGTCGAGCACAGCCCAGTGGTGTGACTGACCCTGAGCGCATGCAGCATGCCCAGCACACCCCGCAGGGCCTCGTCCTGCAGTGTCGGGGACTGGGAGCTGTTTCCATAGAGCTCAGTGAAATCTGGCCCAGCTCCTCCTTATCTACCCATCGAGGCTGCAGAAAAGTGAATAAGTAGGAGTCGCTTTTAGTCATAGCTGATTCCAGTTTAATGCCAGTGGGTCTGTACCCAGCTCAGCCTGGATTTCCCTCATAATAAAAGGCAAACATCAGAACACACAGCTTGCGTGGGTGCCTGCCGCAGCCGCCAGCTTCCTGCAAGGCCTGGGCAGAGCTCTGAAAGTCATTTCCGGCATGGGAAGATGCTTCTCAGGAGCGGCCTTGTGGTTGGCACTTGCGTGTCTTTCGGAGGCAAGGACAGTGGTCCTCGTGTCCCTGCACCAAGCTGTGTTCCCGGCTTCCTAGGACGATAATCAGAGATGTGACTTTGTGATGACAGCTTTACTGAGACATAATTTACCCCTTTGAAATGTGCAACTCAGTAGCTTTGGTCTATATGGAGACTTGTGCAGTGACCATCACAGTGGTTTTTTTTTTGTTTTGTTTTTTTGTTTTTTGAGACAGGGTCTCACTATGTAGTTCAAGCTGACCTTGAACTGAACTGGCAGTGACCCTCTTGCCTCAGCCTCTCAAGTGCTAGGATTACAGCTGCACACCATTGTGACTAGCAATCACCACAATTTTAGAACAGTTTTACTACCTGAGAAGAAACCCTGTGTCCATCAACAATCAGTCCTTTATCCCCAGTCCTGGACAGCTACCAGTGTTTCTGTCTGTAGAGATCTGCTATTCTGGACATTTCAGCTAAGTGGAGAACATTCCAGTCTTGCAGAGCCTGTTTTAGATTCAGAGGTGCCCATGGGAAACCCTCCCAGTGGCACTCCTGTCCTCTAGTATCAGGTTTTTTCTAGTGAGGACTCAGTGACTGAGGAAATAGCCTTTCCCTGTCTCTTAAAGATGAACTTAGAGTGAGAAGGCCCCAAGGTTTATGCTGTTTTTTTTTTTTTTTTTTTTTTTGTGGCACCGGGGATCGAACTCACAACCTTGTGCCTGTCAAACAGGTGCTTAAGCCACTGAGCCAAACTTCCAGCCCTAGTTTTTTGAGGCAGGATTGCACTATGTAGCTCAGGCTGGCCTTGTGCTCACATTGTAGCCCAAGCCAACCTCGAACTCACAACGCTCCTCCTACCTCAGCCTCCCGAGTGCTGGGATTAAAGGCATGCGCCACCACACCTGGCTTGTGCTGCTATTTCAATGAATGTTTTAGCACTTTTGATAGAGAATTCCTTAATGGTTTTATTCTTGGGTGTTACTGGGAAATTAAAATGATTTGAAAATTTCAATCCATTTTTAATTCATTTTCCAGGTAGCAGAAGGTCAGGAAATTTGTGTGATTGAAGCCATGAAAATGCAGAACAGCATGACAGCCGGGAAGACTGGCAAGGTACGCCCCGAGTCCCCACCAGCCCAGGCCACTCTCGTGACAGAAGCAGAACTTCCAATTCTGAGTCCCGCATGGTCTGGCCTGAAAGTGACCACGGAGGTGACCCCTGACCTCTCCTTTCCCTGGGGAGGACACGAAGACCGGAGGATACCTCCCTGCGCTGAGTCTAAGGCCTTCCAGGGAGGAGTCCATGCTCTGCTCATGTAGTTAGAGGACAGCCGGTCTTCACCATAATGTCATTCAAATTAAGGGTTCTTTAATTTTTAATGTTTACATCTGTGTTTGAGGCAGTTAGGTATCTGAGACTTAGGTGACACAGCAGGAAAGTTTTATGAATTGCAAAAATTAACACTTCTAAGATGATTTCTCTACGAAGAGAACAATTCAGTTGAGATCAAGAGGAACTGAAACCCCTTGTTCACATGTGGGGCTTAAAGATGCATCAGTCCTAAATTGGTTAGGAGTGAAACTTTTTTCACTTGTGGACAGTGGGGGAGCCCTGTGACGCAGTCACTTCCCCGTTCTGCCTCTGACCAAAGCAATGCCGTTAGTGGGCGGCAGCCCTTTCCTGAAGGACGTTTCAGTTTGGCGGCGTCTGCAGGTGTGAGGACAGCGGCAAAGGCTGGCTGGGTCCTGTGCCATGGCCTCACTCACCGTGGTGCAGCAGGAGCTGCACTAGGAGAACCCGTCTGTCACAGCACAAGGCAGTGAGAGTGTCCTCGGGAAGGCCGAGGAGACAGGGCCCCGTGGACCTGGGGCCCCAACAGGCCCAGTCCGTGTCTGTGGGGTTGGCATGTTTGCAGAGTGTTTCAGGAATTTTTTCTAAACTTGATGTTTTAAGAAGTGGAATGTGAAAGTTGTTTTGTTCTTTGAGATTGTTCAACATTTATGTCACATAGTGTTGTGGAATTTCCATTCCATGTTGCGTGTTTAGCCTGGTTTTGGGGGGCCAAGAACGGTGTCAGCTGTGGCCAGGTCGCCCCCACGCTGGGCTGGAGAGCTGAGCAGTAAGGAGCCTGGCATTAGTCCTCCAAGCAGCGCAGAGCCACGCCACTGGGCGGCCCATCCTTGTGGCTAGTCCCCTTGGGCTTCCTCTCAGGTGTTACTGGGTGCGGCCCTTCCTTTGGCCAATGCCCTACGCACTAGAGACCCTCCTATCATTCCCCATACCCGGCCTCAAGCCGGTGTCATCAAGGCACAGCCAGAGTGGCACTGGCTGAGTCTAAGGCTGATGGTTCTTACCTGAGAAGTTCATTTTTCCTCCCAGGGAAAAGGTGTACAAGAGAAACAGACCCTCTAGTAATTGTACCATCGTTAAGACATACAATATTTATGTAACTGCTGAAGACATCAAAAAACAGCCACCTAGCTGGATAAGATGGGGCATGCCTGTGAGCCCAGCTACTCAAGAGGCTGAGGCAGGAGGGTAGCAAATTGAAGGCCAACATGAGCCTTGGAGACTGTCTCAAAAACAAAACACTGAAAAAAAATAAAAAGGGGTGAGGATGCTACCCAGAGATACAGCATTGCTGAAAAAACAAACAAAACAACAAGAAACAAAAACCAAACCAACATCCCTTGAACTGAAGGGGCTCTTCAGTTCAAACTGCATCGACCAGAGATGAGCCCTGTGAAGCGCTCACTGCACAGGCTCACACCGTTCTTTAAGACTGGGCCAAGCTGAAGAGACAAGGGTCCATGCTGTCTGCCCGCTACAGCGGGGCAGGACCAGGCAGGGCGCCACTGCTGCTCAGCTGTCTGTCCCACTGTTCATGTCCACTCCAGGTAGCGGCCTCCAAGGAGGAGGTGAGTAGCCCACTGCCTGCTAGTTCTAAATTGGGATGCACAGCCGGGCAAGTGGAGCGTGGTTGTATTTGGGAGCCATTGGTAGAATGAGAAGGTGCAGTTCCAATTCAGTCATGCCGCCAAGGCAAGTGTATGGCCACGGGGCTCCCGGGGTTTCATCTCCCTTCAAAAGGAGGGCTGTGACCAGGCAAAGGAGGCCCTCTTTTTAATTAGTACTTAATTAGGTCTATTGTATAACTTTTAAAATCATTTTTGTTTTAACATGAAACTAAGTATGTCACTAACTCTCCAAACATTTCTACCGCCTAAAACCACAGGAAGGGTGGGGAGCTGGCTGGTGAGATTTTAAAATGGAACCTGAGCCAGATGTGGTGGTATGCACCTGTAATCCCAGCTGCTCTGGAGGCTGAGGCAGAAGGACTTCAAGTTCAAGCCCAGTCTATGCATCTTAGTGAGACCCTGCCTCAGAACAGAATATTAAAAGTTCTGAGGCTGCAGCTTAATGGTCAAGCATTTGCCTAGGATCCACGAGGCCCTGGGTTCAGTTCCCAGTGCTGCAAAAAATAAATGTGGCCTGGCCCCGACTGTCCAGTAAAAGGGGCCAGCTGGCCGACTGTGACTGAAATGCTCAGAGATGATCTTCCCCGGGCTGACGAGGACAGAGGAGGAGGGGAGGCACAGCCTCTCATAGGGACAGCACTGACCCCTGCGGTGGAGACCTGAGCTGCAGGCTCAGACCCACCCCACCCAGGAGCAGGCCTGGGCGACTGCCGCACTCCTTCCTGTGAATGACTCTCATGCTCCCATTTTTTAAATTCAAGGTGAAATCGGTGTACTGTAAAGCCGGAGACACAGTTGGAGAAGGCGATCTGCTGGTGGAACTGGAGTGAAGCAGTCACAGCCTCCCTCCCGATGAGCTCCGGTTTAATGAGCCGCTTGCACCCCCATCCCCTCCACCTCCAGCCTGTCAGAGCCAGGCGCTCGCTCTGGAGCGGCCTGCACCTCATGCTTAGTTCACAAAGTCAGACCCAGTGCTCTGCCAAAAAATCACCAATGGAAATTTTTATTGATATAAATACTTGTACATATGATTTCTGCTGTGAGATTTCCTCGTGTCAAAATGAAATCAATAAAGCCAAGCTTTTGTCTAAATAATAGTTTCCCCTTTTCTTGAAGACAATACACACATGGGCAACAGGCTGTCCCAGTTGATGATATACAACAGTATTTCACTTTGACCCTAAAAAAAAAAAAAACACGTAAGTTCAGATCTGTGCCTCTGGTGTTATGGAGCTAGCACGTGCCGTTTTGGAACGGGACTGCCTTCCTTCTTTGGTTCCTGAGGACCAGTGTGGGCGGGCTCTCCACGGCTTCTTAAAGACCAGGCAGCCCCTCCCCACTATGGCTCCGCACAGTTGTCACCACTGACACACACACCTCGGGAGGTCACTCGGGCCCACTGACCGAGCCGAGGACAGGCCGTGGCCCAATCTCTTCCCATCCCCACGGGCTGCCTCCTCTGCAGCGGCAGTGAGCAGAGCTGCCACCAGCTTGTCAGCGGATGCCCATCCTCGCCTTTCTGTGTTTTGCGAAACAAGTTTCCAGTTAAGAAAAAGAGGCTAAAAATAATGATCATGTTTTTGTGCCAGATGTAGTTAGTGATCACAGTCTACCATTAAGTTGAAGAGAAGAGCGCTCTCCCGACGGAGAATGGGGTTACTAAGGACCAGCAGCTGCATCTTCATTTGGCCCTGAAATTCTGGGAATCCGTTTGTCCTTTGCTGGTGAGCAGACGCAGCGTCGTGTGCTGACTTGACTCTCCACTGACAGATCATCAGATGGAGGTGGGTAGTAATTGGTACTTCGTGCCTTGCTAACAGTATTTTAAGTGCTGTTTGTATTTGGAAGCTAAGCCTTCTGTCAGTCCTGAAGAACAAATTACTAACGTGCCGGTTCTTCTCTGAAAGGCCCGCCCGCCAGTGCCGTGCCTTTGGAGCAGTGACGGCCTGGTGCTGGGATCTGGGCTCGGAGCAGCGTCCCTGGGGAGTCCGGGTGCTCAGCTGTGTCTCCCAGCAAGTGGGTGTTCATGACCTGCTTGGTTAGAATGAAAAGAACCTTCTATCAGGGAAGTATACCAAAAAGAGGGCCCCATGTAGCACCACACACGGGGGCTGCTCTCAAATCTAGTTTAATTTCAGATGGACATCGTGAAGAGTTTCCGTGTGGTCTAAAAAATATGAAGAATGTGCTACATATACTCTCAAAAGCACAGCATGTTTTACTTGAGGATTTTTTAATTATATTGAGCCATTCAAAAATCAACTTCTATTAGAACTTCTCTCCCTAGGTGCTGCAGGCTCGAGTCAGTACAGTCATCTGCAAACCAGCTGCAACACAGTTTTTACAGTCACTGAGTAGGTGATCTTCGGAGTAAACCAAAGCAAAGAGAAGAAAGAGAAGTGTACTGTGTGAGTCCTTTCAATGCCACTTAGGCGAATTAGCATTTGAAGTTTTTTTTAACTAACACTCCCAAGCCCCAGACGCCCGCTACGCAGCAAGCCTTACTGCAGGATGATCTGAGGGCCCGGCCTTACTGCAGTGTAAATTCAGCACCACTGAAAGACTTCTGCTTTCCAGATTGAGTTTTACAACTGAGGCGCCTGTCTGCTTTCGTACTGGGGTCCACGCCGACCTGAGGTGACAAGGCAGCTGCAGGTCCCCTCTGGTCTTGCTGCCACCACCGGCCCTTCTCACCTGTTTTCCCGGGGGTTGTAGCGCAGCCCATGTGGCCCCTCTGAGTCGTAGCTGTCGTGGTAGGGGAGGTGGACCCACTCGGGCGCGTAGTTGGCTGTGCTGTACATGAAGCACTGTACGCTGTCCCCGGGGCCGCCCTCGCCCTCCCGCTCGAGCACCGCCACCTGCACGGCGGTACGCTGGTACATGTCGGGGCAGCCCTCGAAGTCATCGAGAAAGCGCAGCATCTGCTCGTCCACTTTGTAGATCTCGCCTGCCACGCGGCGGCCCTGGCCCGGGAGGTGCAGCAGCCAGGGGATGTTGTGCTCGCCAGCGATCACCAGTGGGTAGGGCTCAGCTGTGTGGCCCCGGCCCCAGAAGGCCGCGGAGCCATGCGCACCATCCAGCAGGACCTCATGGTTGGGCTGGCCTTGCTTCAGGGTGCCGTACACGAAGACAAGAGCCATCTGGTGGGGAGCTGGGGGGAGAGATGAGAGCAGGTCACGAGTCGGGCGGAGCCGCCTGGACTGACCGAGGGGGCATCCGCCAGGCTTGCGGGGCTGGTCCTCCCCCCGCCTACTGCTGGCTGTGGGTGAGTAAATGCGTGTGAGAGTGTCCCCATTAAACTTGCTTTACGAACACAAATTAGAAATTCATACAATTCACATACCACGAGATATTTTTTTTTCAGCCATTTAAAAATGTGTAAGTCAGGCAGGCATGGTGGTGCACACCTGTAATCCCAGCACTCTGGGAGGCTGAGGCAGGAGGATCACAAGTGCCAGCTCAGCCTGGACAACTTAGTAATTTATCAGGATTCTGTCTCCAACATAAAACATTTTTAAAAGGCTGGGGGATATAGCTCAGTGCACAGGACCTAGGTTCAACCCCCAGTGCAAAAGGAAAACAACAAAACAAAACAAATGAAAAAAAAAGAAAAGAAAAGAAAAGAAAAGAGGAAGGAAAAAGGCGAGAAGAAAAAAAAAAAAAGAAGCCATGCGGGCTGTTGACAAATGGACACCAGGCCAGACTACCCTGTAGTTGCCAAACCTTGGTCTAAAGAAAGGATTGTAAAAACCTTCCACATATTTGAGGGGACTTGACGGTGACCCTGTTGTCCACTTCGGGGCCTAGTGACACCACAGCAGTACTCAAGAGCCCTAGGAACCCGTCTGGTGTAGCAGGAGATAGGGCACGCCAGCCACCCCTGCCCCCTGCAGACCGGAAGTACTCGCCGAAGGTGGCCGCTGACCTGGCCCTCGGAGGCCCCTGGGTGACAGCCCTTGTGGCTTGGGCGGCAGCTGCAGCAGGGCTTCCTTGGCTGCCCACTGCATTCAGATGGCCTCACTGAGGCCTCACGGGGCTTCTGCCCCCTGCTCTCAGGAGCCAAGATACAAGCTGGTGACCACCACGGATGTCTTCACACCTCTACCTCCCCGGCCCTGCCATCCCGAGTGGAGCAGCTTCAAAAGCAGCCACCTCCCAGCCACCCCTGTCCGCTGAGCCGCTGCTCCTGTGAATGCCTCTTGGCCACGGTGTGGCGGGCACTGAGGCACCAGGAGACCCAGCACCCTTTACAGAAGTACCCGGCAAAGAGCACTCATCAAAAAATACAGTCATTTGTCACATGCGGACAGCCTGCCGGGGCTGCCCTGCATAACTGCAGCTTCTCAAGGAGTTTTCAGTCTTTTAAAAAGAATTTTGAAATGTGTACAGTTAACACCACAGAAAAGTGAGGGATAGCAGTGAGCAAACAGACACGGGAAGCAATCACCTGGACGCTGGCAGCCAGAGAGGACACGGGCTTCAGGGCTACGTTCACATTCTGGCCCTGGCAGTCTGCACCAGCAAAATTCTAATGGTGGCACCTGTCACATTTCCTTCTTCAAGGTCTTAGAGGGTGACGATGCTTCAGGTGACTCACTGTGACTCACAGCAGCAACCCTGGCTCCTCGTGAGGGTAAATATCTACCCTCACCTGGGCCCGGGCTACGGACTGTTATGTGACAACAAAAGTGACTCAAACAAAAACAGGAAAAGGAGTAGGAGCCTCCTGCAAAGCCGTGTTTCACTGCCCTCTGCCCAGCGTCGTTTAGTGACAGCTGGTGGCAGGCTTTTTGGGGACAGACTTCAGAGATGGGACTGCAGGGCAAGAGAATTAAATGGGGCTGGGGGCTGGGCTGTGGCTCCGAGGGGGAGCACCTGCCGACAGGTGCGGCCCTGGATCCACAAAAGACAGAAGCCAAGAAGATGCGTCCCAAGAAATTTGTAAATTGCTGTAGGAGATAAACGAAATTCCCTGCCCTTCTCACTCAGCGGCAACACCGTGAAGCTGCTCAACTGGTGACATCAGGTACTTCTCTCCATACAGTTCCTGCTACTGCTGCTTCTCCATGTTTTAAATGATGTCCTGCCATCTGGCCCCAAAGGCGGGCCGGCAGTGGTTTAAAGCAGACTTCAGAACCAAACTGCCTGCTGAAATTCTGGCTCTAAGGCTTTGTTTATCCTAGGTGACTTCAGGCAAATGGTTGAATCTCTAACCGACTGGAAACTGAATGACGAGACTGCAGGGCTGCGGCGAGGGCTGTGGCCAGGGCTGAGCGGACCGTGTCTGCCCTGGCGTCCTGTCACCACGAAAGCCAACACTTGTGCTCCACCTGCCCCGCCACCTCCCAGGAGACGCCACCAATTTGGGTCAAATCCATATTCATTTCAGCGTTAGAACTATGTAAACACTGCTCCTGTCAATGAAGACGCAGTGTACCGCGATTAAATTTCCTTCCTGGACACTTTCTTCTTTTTCTTGGAGTTAAAACTGCTTCAGGCTTGTTTTGCTCCTGGCGGCCGTCCCGCGTCACCCTTCCCAGGGCTGGTCCCGGCTCTGGCCCGGCACGGATGGCCCTTCAGCTCCCTGTGCCAGAGCCTGTCCTTTTCCTGCTGAGTCCTTCATTTTGCCGAAGCCTGTTTCCTACCTGGGGTAGTAACGTGGCGAGCAGAAGGATTCTAGAAAGTGTTCTTCTCCACCTTCCAGTCTCCTAGGTTCCTGCTGAGAAGTCCAGGGTCAACACTGAGACTGCACTTTGTGTGTGACTTGAACTTCTCCCTCGGGAGGCCTGAGGGCTCTTCATCATCCCAGGGACTCCAAAGGTTATGAGGAGGAGGACACGTGTGTGTTTTCTTTTGCATTCTTTGTGCTGGGAATTTCAGCCCAAACACTCATCTTGGGTCATGGAGGATGCCTTCCCTCTCCTTCCCTACTTCCTTCTGGATTTCCTGATACTTGGTGTCATAAGAGGGAGGGACCCCAAGTGCTGGCCAGCAGGTAACGGCCTGTGTTGGTATGCGTTGTTTCCCTCAATCCTGTGCCCCTCACAGCCACCGCAGCACAGTCAGCTGACATCCCAGTGGCTTCTCAAACCAAAACCACAGGAACTGACTTCAGGTTCTGGGGTCGCCAGGCTGCTGAGTCAAATACCACTTGCTCATGTTTTCTAGTTTTCATGCTCCTGTTGCCTGCTCTCCTCATCTGTCTCAGCAGGATTTCGGAGTGGTTAGTTCATTTTGTGTTACTGTAATGGTAAGTTTATGGAAAGAGGTTTATTTAACTCACAGTCTTAGAGGTTCAAGGCTCGCTCCTGGATGGCCTGGCCGGCAGTTCCAAGTGCGCCATGCTGCAGGGAGAGGCACATGCTCCTGTCCTGCTCTTTCCCTCCTACAAAGCCAGCAGGAGGCAGCCCTGGAGGCCACCGGATGACCTCAGGTAACTGCTAGATATGACACCGAAATCGCAGACAACAAAATTAAAAATAACTTGGACTACAACAAATTTAAAAATGTCTGCGTATTAAGGAGTGCACTCAACACAACCTATGGAGTAGGAAAAAGTGAAAATCGTGCACTGTATCTGAGAATATATAGATTTCGAAAACATAACAAAAACTCAATTCTAATATTGGGCAAAGGACTTGAAAATATATTTCTCTAGAAAAGAGTCTCAAAGTCACCAACTATTAGGGACATGCAAATCAAAACCACAGTGAAGTCCCACCACCTGCATGAGGATAACCACTTGCAAAACAACAAATCTGCATAACGTGGTGGTGAGCCTGTGCAGAACCTGGAACCCTGTGCACTGCGGGTGGGAATGGAAGCTGGCACAGTAACACCAGAAGACGGTGAAAGTTCCTCATGAAAATAACCTGGGGTCAAGTTTACTCTGGGCTTTCTATATATGGCCTTTACTATCTTGAAGCAATTTCTTTGTATTCCCATTTGAGTGCTCTTACTATGAAATAGAGATGACTGTGTTTTTTATTCTGTTATTCAATGTGTTACAGTGATTTTTTTCTATGTCCTGTCTTTGCATTACAGGACTGAATCTCACTTGATCATAATATAATGCTTTAATATATTGCTGACTCCTGCCTGCTGGTATTCTGTTTAGGATTTTTATATCAGTCTTCATCCAGGGATGTTACTCCATAGTTTTCTTGTGTCCTTTGGCTTTGGTATCAGAGTAATGCAGGCCTCATGGAATAAGTTTGGAAGTATTCATTCCTCTTTTATTTTTTGAAATGATCTCAGGAAGACTTTAGTGTTAATTTCTTAACTGTTTGGTTCACCAGAGAGACTGTCACCAGAGTTCACCAGAGAAACTGTCTGATCCCAGGCTTTTCTTTTTTTGAGGGAGAATGAAGTTTTTTCTTTTGATCTCCTTAGTAGTTGCAGTTCTGTAAGATTTTCTATTTAGTCATGATTCAGTCTTGGCAGGGTGTGTATTTCAAAGATTTTTATCTGTTTCATCTAGGCTAGCCAGCTTGTCGCAGATAATTGTTCATAGTATTCCCTCAGAATCCTTTTCATTTCTATCAGATGGGTTCTAATGTCCTCTCATTTCAGATTTTCTTATCCTCCCACACCAGCCCCATTCCCTTCCCCCATTAAAGATTCATCAGTTTGTCACTCTTTCCAAACAGCAATTCTTAGAGCCACTGATATTATGGTTTAGATCTGAAATGTCCCCCAGCATAGGCTTAGTTGCCAGCAGATGGCATTACAGGGAGGGGGTAGGCCTTGCTGGAGGAGTAGGAGCCTGAGGCATGCCCTTGATGGGTACACCTTGCTCTCAGCCCCTGATCTGCTTTTGTTCTCTTTCTGTCTCCTGCTACACTCTACCACCTGCTCCTGCCATGATGCTCCACATCCCCAAGGCCAGAAGCCATGGAGCCAGCTGACCATGAACTGCAGCCTCTGAAACGTAAGCCAGAATAAACCCTTCCCACTTAAATTGTTTTTCTCAGGTATTCTGTCACAATGACAGAAGGCTAACACAATCAATTTTCTCTACTGTCTATCTTTGCTCTAATCTTTACTACCTTTTTTCTACTGGCTTTGGTTTTACTTTGTCCTGTTCTGAGTTCTTTGTCTCTCTATACTCTGATTCCTTATCTGTCATGTTCAGCCCATTTCCAAGGACTGCTGTGAAGGTCATAGCAGGACGTACGAAAAGCCCATTACAACAGCCAGAGTAACCTAACCTTTGACTGTGATTCACTCTGGCTAGCACAGACTCAGGGCCCTGCCACAACACACCCAGCTGTGGGCCATGCCAGGGAGGAGGGCACTGGCACTGGGGCAGGGGGTGCTCCCATGTCTTTGCAGTCCCCTTCCCACTGTGCTAGTTCTTCCCCTGGCGGAGTCTTGGATGAAATGCTAGATCTTGGCATAGCAGCAAAGAGCTGTAGGTGAGCACTTGGGCTTTTCCACAGCAAAACGAAGACTGCTATGTGTCTCCCCTTGGACAGTGAATAAATGTCGCGGGTAGGCCTGAACACAGGCCCAGGCCCCATGCAGAACAGGAGGCAGGACAGCCTCAGTGTTTTGCAGGTGGACATTAAGGACACAGTGCACAGTCAGTGTAAACAAGTCCACTGTGGCATAATGACAGCTCCTACCTCCACCACTCAGCTGCTGTACTAAAGGCTGAGAGTTTCTGTTGCACCCTTTATAAAAAGGGCTCTGCCTCTGTTGACTGACAGCTGTTGCCAGGCACTAGCACCTGATGGATGCTGACGCCATCGTCCCCTTACCCTTCCTTACCCTGCTCCTCCCGAGGACTCTATCCCAATGCCATCCTTTACCAAAATGTCTGCTAGCTATATTTTTCTTGATTAAGCCCCTAAAATAAAAGTGAATACATTATAAGAGAATTGAGCCATATCAAATAGTGGTAGTGGTCTTAATTATTTCTCTGAACTAATATGAATGCTTAGGAAGGTGATGCTATGTAGAAATGATCATCGATTTAGACCAGGGGATGTTCATTCCAACTGCATGGAAAATCTGTTAACTTTCCTCTACAGATGACAGCTGACTTCCATGACAGAAAACTAGGCAAAAGAAGTTAACCTTTTTTTCTTTGTAGGTAATAGTTCAGCAAATGTATCTTTTAATAATGTAAAATTACTTTGAGAACAGTACATATGCAATGAAAAATTTATGTTCTGCATTTTTCATAAGAAAAACATCATTACCTTTTCTGATTGTGTTTTGAACAACAAACTCCAATCCTTCAGGAAGCAACTTGTCCCTGTGGGGATTGAGAAAGGATCAGAGTTAAGCACTGAAACAAGCAATTAATTCCCATTAGAGGATTAAGGCACTCATGTTCACTTTGAATCAGAAAAGCGAGTTTGAATAAAATGGTGTACAACCAAGGGGTTACTTGTCAGAGTGCATAAGTGACAGGACCAAAGAGCTGCCCAGAACGCACACGCGACTGAGCAGCCACATGATACAGCGCCAGGAAACAGGTGGGGTTTAAGGTCCAGGGCACAGTCCGGGCCTTGTACCACTGTCCTTGTTCTAACAGGGGTGTCAGGTGAAGTAAGTGTAAAAGTGTACGTCCTCATCCCTAATCGACAGAGCTGAAGGGGCCTGAGATATGAATGTTCGGTTCGGAGAAGTTTGTTCTCAGCCTTCAGAGCCTGTTCCAAGTGAACGTGAGCAACATCTCTACAAACCCTAAGAACACGGGCATCGAGTGCAAGGTCAGCTGCAGGGCCAGGACTGAGGTGCCTTCTGCCAAGGACCCAAAAGCTGAGCCTCAGCCGGGCGTGGTGGCGCACGCCTTTAATCCCAGCACTCGGGAGGCTGAGGTAGGCGGAGCGTTGTGAGTTCGAGGCCGGCTTGGGCTACAACGTGAGCACAAGGCCGGCCTGAGCTACATAGTGCGACCCTGCCTCAAAAAACTAGGGCCGGGAGTTTGGCTCGGTTCCTTAAGCGCCTGCTCTGGCAGGCGCGAGGTTGTGAGTTCAATCCCCGGTGCCGCAAAAAATAAATAAATAAACAAAAGCTGAGCCTCAGCCTCCCACCTGGGCAGGCCAGGAGCAAGGATATCCCGGGGTCCACCTGGAGGGGCCACAGGCCCACAGTCTCCAGAAGTTTCAGGTCAGCGAAGTTTCACTAGTTTAACATTGTCTTTAAAAAAACAAAAACACGGATGCAACTGTCCCTCGGGTCCAGTGCTGCTTGAAATGCCTTTGGCCTATCCTGCGGTTTGTTTCTTGAAGCAAAGTCCATCTATAGTTTCACATTTCATTGCTGTAGCAAAAAACTGAACGGGATTACAAGTCTTTGCATAATTGTTGCATTTATTCTGCTTAATTTTTCCTAGCCACCTGGTGGCAAGAGTGTAAAAGGCAAGATTTAATAGTTTATTATATAGTTTACAAATTCCAACTATTTCACATGCTCAGTCTCCGCTTAAAAACATACATAGACAAACACCAGGTGAACCAAACAAAAAAGGGGTAATGCTTAATTCTTAGATCAGTTTGCAACATAAAAACAACCTTTAAAAAAGGGTTAACTCCTCTTAGAATGGTTTAATTTTGTTTGTATTAAAATTTAATGACAAAAGGAAATGTTAGTAAAACCTGTTCATCATCACTTCTGGCTTCTCTGTGTGAGAAATCAGCCACTAACAAACGACCAGGTGCCAGATTAAGACCGTGGTGGTAGGAAAAACCAGTGACCGGAAGCGGGGGGCATGGAGTCCCGGGCCCTGCAAAAGCGTGCTCTGCCACTCACTTCTGGCTAGAGGAGAAACTTCCAGAACCAGAACCCGCCGGTCCACAGAACTGCCTGGTGGAAAACTTCTCAAGCTTTCACCCTTCACCACCTTGTGTCAGAGTTGGCACCAGCAAGGCCGCTCCTGCCAGCCCTCCCCAGGCTCCCAAAGGGCACCGTGATCACTGTTAGGCCGCCCAGTGGCCACTGGCAAAGAGGCTCCTGCTGCCCTGGGCGCTGGGCGCTGGCTGGGGCGCGGAGGAGCGCCCGGCTCCCACAGAAACCTCGCCTGACGGCCCCCTCCCCCGCCGTAAGGCTCTTTTCCCTGGAGAAAGGCTGAGTGTCTGATGCAGTTACACATTAATTCTTCCCAAGTTTCTTGGAACTGTAGGAAACAGGTGAAAAAACAAGATGCCGTGAACTCTGAACTTGGGGCTGGCCGGCGAGCAGGGCCAGCTCAGAGGTCACCGTCCTCCCTGCGCGGCTCGGGCGCTGCGCCAGCCGGGGCCACGCGCATCCTGTGCGCGCTTTGATGCTGTCCTTCTGTGGCTCAGAGGTTTCTTTAGTCAGCTCCGGGGTTTCCTGCTGGAGCCGGCCCTCACCAGCCCCTTGGAACCCCCCGGAAAGTGGCCACGACACGGGCTGCTGAAAGGCGGCGCCTTTGAAACCAGAGGCCAGGCCCCCTTGCCACCCTCACTTGCGCCGGCTCAGGCTCCCCGGGGGCTGGGAACACAATTGGCACTTTGTGGTCCTGACGCCACACCAGCCGGACGAGCATGGCCTCGGCAGCCTTTTGTGGGGTTTGACTCTGGCCACAGTGAAAAGTCACCACCTTTTCCATACGACTGGGTTGACATCTTCAAAACACACAACCAGCAATGCAGGCGCGGCCTTCACAGCGGCCCATCCCACTTGCCGGGTACAGGGAGCTGCAATGGGCCGGTCGGGCCAGACAAGGAGCCCTGTGTGCGCAGGCAGGGTGGGGAAGCAGCCGGGGTGCCACGGCCCCAGCGGTGCCACCTGCAGCTCGGAGGCGCATGCCACAGTGGCCACCTGGGAGTGAGCGCAATGGCCTGGCCCCCTGCCAGGTGCCTCAAGCTCATGTCCAAGGCCACAGTGAGACGGCCTCAGCCCAGGAGCACTCAGCACCTCGCAGATCCCACAGGGCTGGGGCAGATCCACACCCACCCAGGGCCGGGTCCGGAGAGGAACAAGGGCCTCCAGGAGCAGGGCTGAGGGCTCTGGGAGGCCCCAGAGGGCCGGAGCTATTCCGTGTGACCGGAACCGGAAAGATCAGTGGGATGCAGGCCATCACCCCCTGAGGTGGGGGTGACGGCAATTTCCACCTTGATCCAAGTGGCGGGGGTGTGGTGTCAAAACCACCATCCCGTGCATTTAGTCTGTTGATTCTGTTGTATGTAAATTACAATTCAAAGAAATTTAACCTAGAAAATACTAAAGAGTTCAGGGAATACAGGCAGTCTGCAGGCCCCTAGGCCCCTCGGTCTCAATCCCTATTACAAGGCTGTACGGGAGTTCAACGTGCCTCCCAATCCCCGATCAAAAGCAGAAGCCCATCCATTACCTTCCACTCCCCGTCTCCCCAGGCAGCTGAGTATTTCTAAAGTGCTTCTAAAAACAGGTTTGTGGTGACTGCTTAACTCAGCCACTTACTGGAACCCAACATGCAATAAAACAAAACCAGCCAGACTTGCCTGCGGTTGCTGCCTGAGCTCCTGCAGGAGGCCCAGGGTAGGCAGCACCGCAGGAGGCGTGGGAGAGCAGTGCAGGCAGCGGGACACAGAGAGCCTGTGTCCCCACCCAGGGCCCTGTCCACACTGGCTGCTGGGTAAGTGGTCATCTGGCTACTAAGAAATGCAGCGGATGGTTTGCATTCTAGAGGGCCTGCTGGAGGAGAGTGCGGCTCTTAAGTCACAGGCTTTCATCGGCAAAATATGTTTATGCCACCTGGCGCAGTGCCCTGGTCAAGGAGGAAAGAGCCAAGGGGCTGCGCCTGGTCTTCGCCGCCTTCTGCCTGAGCCCGACGCAGGAAGACGCCACCGCGCCTGGCACAGGGCAGGTAACTCGCTGGGCCTCGTGGTCCTGAGGTCTTTACTGTTTTACCACTGGGCCCTTTCTTGCATTCACTTTTCTACAGAATAACTTCATTTTATTTGGAAGTTGTGGGTTAGACATACTTTGATCAACTGGTTTGGGGATAGGAATGACAATGCACTGCTATCTACTTAACAGGTTTTGTTTCCCAGAAACATTTTAAAGTCATATTAACACACTTTTTATATGTTTGGTTTTCATAGGTGAGAAATGGAGGGTTTGGGAATGCAAACTAAAGTTACAGGAAACCCAGAACAACTATAAATATTGCACAAAGCCATTCTCTTTTCTTCTAGAGTGTCAGCAAAATATTCTAGGAAGATAAGAACACACCTCCACGTAAGCAACTCTTAGATAATCATTTTAGAAAAGTAAAACTACAGGTGAGGCCCCTGGCTAGGCGTGGCCACTGTGGCCAGGAACTAGCAGCTGGCCCGTCTGGTTGCTTTGGGAGGAACAAATCTATGAGAAAGGGCATGCCGAGTGCCCACAGGTCAGAGGTCAAAGCCAAGCTCCTGCTGGCAAGAGGGAGGAGCTACCTGGCCCTGTCAACAGGTGACCCCAGGCGGGAGCCTGCAGGTGTGGCCTGGGCTCTGGGACCCCGATGGGGACACAGGACAGACAACCAGGGAAGCCTCCACCCAACACAGGACAATGTATCAGTAGGAATATTTTGGAAAATGACCACCAAACATGAACACAAGATGTCAAGATACCTGGGAACACTATCCACCTACAAAAGGAGCCCTGATCGCACGGCGGAGACGCAGCACTCTTGGCCTGACCCGCTCCAACATCAAGTGTACCCCAACACAGCGTCATCCTAACTCAGGGCCCAGGGCCACATGGCCCACTGCCTAGGACCACGGCATCAGGGGCTAATGGGAACTCTAAGCCTGACCAAGCGAGGGGTGCCATGGTGCCCTGCCCACCACGCCAGCAGCAGTCAGTGGTCAGGCTCTGGCAGTCAGGACACAATTCATAGCAAGGTCAGACTTACCTTTTGCTAGGAATATTATTAAAACTGGTTTAAAACCTCTGAAAAAACACTGACTACCTGGAAGTAATCAGATAGGCAGGAGGCAGCAGATGAAAGACAGCAGCAGACCCGGCAAAGTGAATTGCCCACACTGAGGCACCAAAGTCAAGATATCACCCCAACACACACATGCGTGCACACGCCATTCTGTTTTTAAGCATTATGAAAATAAGCCTTTTAAAAATAGAAGCACAGAACTCAAATCTGATGGGATTTTTGACTAATTACCATCCCCAAGGCATTCAGTTTTTTTTCAGTTTGTATAATTACCCACATTAAATTCAATTAAAACAGCTGAGAGATGAGTTAAAACTCTGAATTCCAACAAGGGAGCAGGGGAGGAAATTAGGGTACATTACAGAGCATGCTTTTTAATACTGCACGGAAGGGATCGGTTTCCTCACACTCCTGCATTCTAGCCCACAGCTGGTCACTGCTGCCTAAACCCTGGGTCTGAAACTTCCAGAAAAGGCACTGAGCTGGGCTGAAGCTGCTGAGGTGACCAGACACACACAGCTCACTGCATCTGGCCCTGCTACACACCACACCCCACTAAATGTACACAAACAGGCACGCTCGAGCATGCGTGCAGCTAACGCAAGCAATCTTGTTCCTTTACATTTACAATCCTCTGGCCTCTCTAGTGCTGTTGGCGAGTCCCAGGACTCTACCCGAGTGTTACTAACAAGCACACTCTATGTCCTGGGCTTTAAACACGCACTTAAAAGCCAATGCACCGTGCGCTGCTGGGCTACAAAACCCCTTGTTAAAACACTGCCCCTCCTTACCAACACACACCTTATAGTTACCTTTTTTTGTTTTTTTTTTTTTTTTTTTTTTTGGTACCGGGGGTTGAACTCACAACCTCGCACCTACCAGGCAGGCACTTATGCCCCTGAGCTCAATCCCCACCCCTATTTTTTCAGACAGAGTCTCACTCTGCAGTTCAGGCTGGCCTTGAACTCATTTTGTAGCCCAGGCTGGTCTTGAACTCACAATGCTCCTCCTGCCTCAGCCTCTTGAGTGCTGGGATTAAAGGTGTGCGCCACCACGCCCAACTACCTTATAGTTATCTGAGGAGGTATGCCTAAGTCTTCAGAATAGGCACTTTTTCAAAAACAAGAACTTTTGTTTTTTATTACAGAGGAGTTTTTTGTGTTTTTGTTTTGGGATACAGCAGATTGAACCCAAGGTCTTTGCACTGAATGTATTTCTGGCCTTCCTTTTGTTTTTTAAATTTTGAAATAAAGTTTCCCCAAGTTGCCAAATTGCTCAAGCTGGCCTCAAACTTGAGATCTTCCTGTCTCAGCCTCCTAGAGTGCTAGAATTACAGAAATATGCCAGCACACATGGCCTTTTTCTTTTTTTTTTTTTTAAGTTTATAATATTCTTTCCATCATGCTGAAGAGAATTGTGTTGAGCCAGGCATTTTCTTAATTTGAGTAACTCAAGCATATCAGGCACTTAACTTTTGCTTTTTTTTTTGTCTCTAGAGCTAGGAGTTCTGTAATTCCCCTTGCCCAAAACTACTTTTTTTAAAATTAATTAATTAATTCATTATTTTTGTACCAGGAATTGAACTCAGGACCTTGCACTTGCCAGGCAGGCACTGTACCCCTGAGCTGTATGCCTGGCCCTAACTACTTTTTAAATTAACAAGGAAAAATGTGTATGAAAATAGTAAAGGAAAAACCTCAGGCATTCTCCCCACTCTGTTCTCAGCTGTCCAAGTCAAGGAAACTCCTTTTCTGCCTCGGAGGAGTGAGAGCAGCCTGCCGTCCCCTTCCCACGCCCGGCTGGCTGTGCAGATATCGCCTGTCCTCTGATGGCCCTGGAGGCCTGAGGCAGGAGAAAAGAACAGAGATTGGTAGAAAGGAGACCAGGAAATCTGTCATCTTAAAGTTGGGTTTTGGGACACAAACGTCACCCAAGATTACAATGCCTTTCTCCCTTACAGGAAACTCATTCCAAAAAAAAAAAAATTTCCCAGGGGTCTTAAAGACACAAAAGCCCTGTAAACGGGGCCTATGCTTTTCATGGCCCAGCCCGGCAGATGGGAGGCCTGGCCGAGGGCGGCACACACAGCCCTGACTGCCTGTCTTGATGACACCTTCAAGACCACACAGAACCCCCGACCCCAGCCCATGACACGCTGCTCTCAAGAGCCTTCGCCTCCCTGAGCGCTTCACCTGCCTAATAAACTCGTTCACACCTCTTACCGTCTCAGCTGTTCTCTACTGTGGTGGACATCAGCCTACTGTGTGCCCCATGGATGGGACAAGTGGCGCACTTCAGGGGACCTCGTGGACACTGTCCAGTGACAGTCTACGTGTCACACGCCACACCATGTCGAAGGGCTCACCAGAGTCCTAGTGGAAGCCCTTTACAATGTTCAGCTCCTCATGGACCCTCTGACTGGGTCCCAGAAGCTAAGGAACCCAGCACTGAGATCTAGCACGCATGTGCACGAGGAGGTGGAGGGGGACGGCAAGGCACGGGCATCCGCAGGAGCTGACCTGATCTTTTCGAGAAGACTGGTGTTTTTCCTTCAAAATCCATGCAAACTTGACCTCCCACCCCCACCAGACAGGATCTCCCTATGTTGCCCAGGATGGTCTTGAACTCCTTGAGATGCTCCTGCTACAGCCTCCCAAGTGCTGGGATTACAGGTGTGCGTTATCATGCCTGGCCTGGCAGCGTTTTCAGAGAATGCTGGCTTCACACATTTTCAAGAGGAGTTTCTCTCTGCCTTCCTCCTGCTCCCCCATATGAAGCAGAGGCAGCTCTCCGAGGCCCCGGTAAGGACAGGGAGTCTGCTCCTCCCAGCCCCCAACTCAAGGAAAAGGGGTGTCCTCCCACCCAGCCTGCTGGTCTCAGCTCCCAGCCCCGCCTGGCTGGCCACGGGGCAGATCTTTCGCCACATGCAGAGCAGTCCAACCCAGGTCTCTCCCAAAGACTGAGGGGTGAACACTGAGCCAGCGTGTGCCCCAGGAGAGAGGGGAAAGCAAAGTGCTCTGGGCTGTGGGCAGTGATCAGTTGGTGCTGGGACCCCTGGTCATTCTTTCCAACCCTCTAACCAGCACAGTGGATATGTGCAGTGGCCAGGATTAAGGTCAGCGCTGACTCAAATCCACACGCCTTCTCCACAGGAGTTCATCGCGGGGAAAGCAGAGGCGCCCGGGAGGCCCCCGCTGGCTCTCAGAGGTACACTACCACTCTGAAATGGCTAAGTGAGGTGTAAGTAAGACACCTGTTACCAACCCACGCATCCCTACTGTGTGCTGAGCGCTCCTCTTTCCAATTTTAAATCCAGCCCAGACTTGGCTTCTACGGGGCAGAGTGGCCCCCATTAGCCTCTGCCACCTCTCCGTCCCCCATCTGAACACTGGTCCACTCGCTCGTTCAGTGCATCTTGGGCAATGGACCTGGCGGCTCCACACTTTGTGCTGTAAGATGACAGGATCAGTAAGCAGCTCTGGGGTGATGGGCAGGAGACGTGAGGACAGCGACACATGCATGGGGATCCGATCCAGAGCACCAAGTGTCCTGCAGGAGAAGATAGCTGAGCAAGCAGCAGAGTCGTCACAGACGCACAGTGCGGGGGAGGGGGCAGGGAGCGGGGACGGGAGAGGGTGTGCTGTCCCTGAGGACGGTACCGCGCTGCTGCCGCTGGGGTGATGAGGTGAGACAACTTAGGGTAACGTGCCTCGGAGGTGACATAGCTCCATGTGGGTTTTTAAAACTTAGTGCAACACAGTGGGCGACAGTGCGGCAGGGCATGTGGCAGCTGGTCCAGCCCACACCGAGAACACACAGCGCCATGCCCAGGAGATGCCCAACGCCAACGTGAGTGGGGACACGGACTCCCCGGGCCAGGTAAGAATATGCCAGCCAGCACCATTCACGACAGCTCAGAACAAGGCAGCACCCAGCTGCCCATCGACAGTCGAGTGGGCACCATCCCCTGCGCACCCAGCACTGACGGTGACTGCAGGCAGCGCCATCTCACCTGACAGCACCGGGCAGGAGAAGCCATGCGCCACTGAGGAGCAGCAGCACAAAGCTTGGCTGCTGGAATTCAGGACAGTGGGTGGCACCCAGAGGAAAGGAAAGATGGGGAAGCGCCAGGGGGAGTCAGGAGCTGTAATGCAGCATGCTCCGAAAACCCACAGAGTGCTTGGGTTTCTACGCTTTCCTACTGTGTGTTACACTTCCATAAAGCAGACGCTCAAGCCTAAACACACCGGGAGACAGCGGCACAGGCTGTGAACACAGTGGGGCGAGCTGGAGATACAGACGGGGTAGAAACTGACCAGTGTCTGGTCATGGACCGCTCTCCACATGGCCAGATGCTACCCCTGGGCCACACTCTAGCCTGAACTCGGTCAGTCCTAAGACGGAAATGACATCAACCAGAGGCCAACAGCTGGACCCAGTACGTGGGGACTCAGGGCAGAAGCGACTGCTTTCTGTGTTCCTGGATAAGGAGTGGACACTGCCAGTCATGTGTGCGCCTTGTCTGGATTCTGATCTGAACATTCTGAATATATTAAATGGCATCTCTGAGATAATCAGTAGACTCTTACAGATGTATTTAGGCAAAAGATGGTACCAAGGAATCATTTTAACTTTTTTTAGGGTTGATAATGCTATTTTAAGTTTGTAAGAAAATATACCTACATTTTAGAGATACATATGGGACATATCTAGGGTTAGAGTAATGTCACAATGCCCAAGATTTACTTTAAAATGCTTTGGCAATTCAAAGGAAAGCGGGGACTGATGACGTATGTATGGCAAAATATTGGTAATTATTGAGTATGGGTGATGGATATATAGGAATCACTGTCCTGATTTTTTTTTTCTGGTAGTACTGGGGATTGACAAGAGGACCCTGCACTGACTAGATCCCTAGGCCTTTTATGTTGTGCTTTGAGACACAGTCTCGCTCAATTGCCCTGAGTAGCTGGGATTACGGGCTTTTACCACTGCACCTGGCCACTGTCTCTATTTTAATAGATGAGACAGCATGAGCACCAGAGAGAAGACTGAATCTCTAATGAGAATCCAAGGAGGGGACAATCACTCTACATTATTACAAGCGGCAAAAGCATGATAAAAGTATAAATGAACAACTTTATATGTACCAAAGCTTAGGTGAAATGAAAAAATTTCTTCAAAGGCACAGAGTACCAAAGCCCACTCTGAAAGAACAGAAAACATGAACAGTCCTGTATCTACTTGTCTTAGTTACTATTCTCATTGCCAAGACAAAAATATCTGACACCCCAAAGTTAAAGGAGAGGTTTATTTTGGCTCACAGTTTGTAGCGGTTTCAGTCTGCAGCTGGCTGGCTCCAAGGCAGGGTGGCTCTGCAGAGGAGCATCGCAGAGGAGAAACAGCTGGTGGTGAGCAGAAGGCAGAAGCAGCAAGGAGCGAAGTGATAAAGCAGCAGCGGCCTCTCCCTTTTGTCCTTTCCAGGCTACCTGCCTTTTGAGGGGTGCCACCCACACCCACAGTGGGCCCTCCCATCATCCATACCTAGAACTAACCCCAACTGATCAGTAGACTAATTTAGTAATCAGTCACCCTTGATCCCAGAATCACACACCCCAGATCCAGCCACCTCTGAAAAGCCCCATCTCTGACTGCATGAGGCCTTGGGAGACATGTAGACACAAGCCATAGCATTCTGCCCCCGGCCGCCAAAAGACTCACTTGCATCCCTTTATGCATAAGGCATTCAGTCCATCGTTAGAGCTGCCAACCTAACAGTTTCAGCATTACTAAAAAGTCCAAGTCCAAAGTCTCCTCTGAGATTTAAAGCAAACTTATTTATTTTTTCACTTTTTGAGACAGGGTCTGACTCTGTCATTCAGGCTGGCCTTGAACTCACCGTGTAGCTCAGGTTGTCCTTGAACTCATGGTGATCCTTTTGGCTCAGCCTCCTGAGTTCTGGGATTATAGGCACGCACCACCACCACACCTGGTTTAAGCTAAACCTTTAACTACAAGCCCTTGTATAAATGAAAAGAAAGTTAAACATTTCCAATATATAATGGCACAAGTTAAACATTACCATTCCAAAAGGTGCAAATAGGAAGACAGAAAGGAACAGGACTAAAACAAGTACAAAATCCAAAAGGGCAAACATTAAGTCCTATAATTCCATGTCAAGCATCTGGGGCAATCTGTGGCAAGATGTAAACTCCAAAGGGCTTGGGTGGCTTCACCCCTACACCTCTGCCAGCAGTTGTAGCTCTCATGGCTCCTCTTTTGGACTGGCTGTGTTCACTCCTTTCAGCTTTCCTCAGATGATCCACATTCCTGGCTTCTCCAAACTTCTGGGGTCTTTGCTGCACCTTCAGCTTCACATTCACAGCTTCACACACTGCCCTTTCAGGAGCACACTGCCTGGCCTCCCAGGCCTTTTTCCAAAGTCTGAGTAGAAGCCTTCCTGATCCCACAACGTTTGCATTTTTCATGCATCCAAAATCAACACTACATAGATTACACCAGGGTCTGCCACCAGGTGGAGGAGTAGCCAGGCTTCCTTCTCTCTTGTCTGTAGGGGTCAAATGCCTGCATTGCTGAGCAGTAAGAACCCAATCCAGAGGAATGAATTCTCCAGGCCACCATCATTCTGGAACATGGTGCTCTGGGGCTCTCTTCTCACCTTTACAACTCTAAGGCTGTAAAGGCTGGAGTCCTGCTGGTTCTTTTGATGTCCTTAGGCCATTTTTTCTATTGCCCTGTTCCTTTTCAACAACCAAGTTCCCCTCTGCTCCATCTTTGCAACTGTGACTTTACTGGAGCTTCCTCTTTAGCCAAACTCAGAACATTTTAAATCATTCTGCTGGACCCTTTGCTCTTGATTCTCAACATAAATCTAGCTAAAAACTCCAACAGCAGCCATGCCACTGACTTAACATTAGACTGCCTTGAGATTTCTTCTACAACATTAATTTGTCTGCCATCTTTAATTTCAGTCTCAGGCAAAGTCTCTGGACATGATCAAAATGCAGACCAATTTTCTGCTAAAACATAGCACACATGGTTTGGAGTTCAGCAGCCAATTCAGTCATTCTTCACAGCAGAAACCTCCTGACCTTGGTCTTTACTTGCTGCATTTCTACATTTTATTTTATTTTTTATTTTAAAGACACTAAAGTCTGACAAAACATAACAGAAAATCAATCAAAACAAAGCAGTAGAACTGGTACAGAACTTCAAAAAGATACTAGGAAAACAATAGCTACTATAGTATATCTTGTTACTTTCAGAATAGCTGACCAGTCCATCAGGTATAGTAAAATCAAACCAAAAACAAAACAATAAAACCAATAAAAACAGAGTATTAAATAAAGCAAAGAAAAAAAAATTAATCAGAATAAAGCAAAACAATGAGAACAATATTGGGCCTCAAAGACAAGACAGAGGAGAATCCCCCATATTTGCTACATTGCATACTATCATCTTCCCGAGATGCTCAGACTGCCAGCTCTGGGCCTACAAAATCAACTGAACAATACAAGCACTTAGTTGCTTTATGTACCACAATTGCTATCAATTTAGCCAGTCCTCCAAACCAGCAGGTTGCTTATGGGGGGAGGGGGAGGGGGGGAGTCCTTGATACTTAGCCTGCATGCTGGTAGGCCTATGAGAGGCACATCTCTTTCTCCTTCTAGAGTCCATGCCGGTCACGCACACTCACCAGGAAGGCATGCTAGTTGTCTTCTGGTTGGAGCCTCCCTGCCCAACATGGTGGGGTCTCGAGAGGCACATCTCTTTTTCCTCCTGGAGTCCATGCTGGTCACACACATTCACCAGAAGACACGCTAGGTTGTCTTCTGGTTGGAGCCTCCCTGCCCAACATGGTGGGGTCTCGAGAGGCACATCTCTGTCTCCTCCTGGAGTCCATGCTGGTCATGCACACTCCCCAGGAAGGCAGGCCAGGTTGTCTTTTGGTCAGAGCCTCCCTGCCCAACATGGCGGGATCTCGAGAGGCACATCTCTTTCTACCTGCTGCATTTCTATCAGCATTCTGGTCTTCTAAAGTCTGACCAGAATCTACCATTAAGTACAGCTTAAAGGATTCCAGGGCTGCTGCTTCAGCTAGCATCTCTAAACCTTTTTAACCTCTTCCTACAAGCCAGTTCCAAAGGCTCTTGAGCCACATGGTCAGGCAAAGTCACAGCAAAGACCCCACTTCTCTGGTATGAAACTCTGTTACCTTTCCCACTGCAGAGACAAAATACCTGGCACCACCCAAAGTTAAAGGAGGAAAGGTTTATTGTAGCTCACTATTTGTAGAGGTTTTGCTTCACAGTTAGCTGGCTCTAAGACAGTGTGGCATGGCAGAGTGGCATTGCAGAGGAGAAATAGTTCATGGCAGGCAAAAGACTGCAAGCAGCAAAATAGGGAGCAGCAGCAAGGACTAACAGCAGTCCACTTTCTGTCTTATTCTATACAGGCTACAGGCTCTCAGGGAAGGAAGTACTCATACCTAGATTGGATTTTCTCATTATCCACACCCAGAACTATGCCAAACCAATAGGTGGGCTTATTTAATAATCACATACTCTCAATCCTTATATCTCACTCTAGATCCAGCCACCTTTGAAAAGCCCCACGAGATCACTTTTGGAAGGACATCTAGACACAAGCTTTCATTCAGAATCTAAAACCTGTGCATGGATGTGAATGGCTTCATTGGTGAACTCTACCAAATGCTGAAGAGGAAATAATACTAGTATTAAACAAGTTTTTCCGGGAATAAGAAGAGGAAGAACACTCTCAATCCCATTTATGTGGCCAATATTATCCTGGTATTAAACCAAATAAACACAAAGATAGAAAATTACAGACCCCTATCAATAATAAGCATAAATGTAAGTCTTGAACGAATATTAGCAAAGCAAATCCATCAATATATAAAAAAGATAATATATCAGTACCAAGAAATGGTTCCTCTAAGAAGTGCAAGGTAGTTAATATTTACCATCAATCATAGAAACAGATAAAAATAAAAGAACACAAAGATGATCTCCATAGATGGAAAACAAGGATTTGACAAAATTCAACAAATTCATGATAAAAATTCTCAGCAAACTGAGACGAGAAGAGGGCTTCCTCAATCTGATAAAGGGTATTTATGAAAAACCTACAAAAGTCTTAATGGTGAGCAAACGTTTTTCCAAAACAAATGCAATTATAGTATTATATATCACGAACATATACTAATAGGATTTTTAGAAATGGGCAAAAGGTTTAAACAGATATTTTACCAAAGACACATGAATCTCAAGCATACGAAAAGGTGTTCACCACCAGTCATCAAGGAAATGCATACAGAAACCACACGGGACACATTAAATCTCCACTAGAACTGATAAAACTGAAAAGATTATTAGCATCAAGTGTTGGCAAGGACATAGTGTTAACCAAAACTCTCATACACTGCTTGTGTGAATGTAAGAGGGTACAGCGACTTTGGGAACTGCTTTGACGGTGTCTTCCAGAATTAAACAGACGTTTACCACACAAACCACAAGCTCACTCCTGGCAATGTACCCAAGACAAATAAGATGATGATATGTACATAAAGAGCTGTGCCCGACTGTTTATAACAGTTCTTTTCCTAAGAGCCAGCAGCTGTAATCTGCCCAAATGCCCACTAATTCGAGAATGTATAAACACACTGAGACACACAGACACAAGGACAATGCATACAGGACAGAAGACGGCAGTGGCCGCAGGGCTGGGTGAAGGGGAGAGAAGACTGGGCATAAAGGGGCCAAAGGAAGGTTGGGATGATGGAGTTGTTCTGTCCCTCGACTGTGGTAGTCACTACTTGTGTATACACATTTGTTAGACTCGGTGAACTTAAAAAAGAGTCAATGAGTGAGTCTACTGTATGCAAATCAATAGAGCTGAGTTTCTAAAGAGGGGAAAACTGCCCACCAACACCAGGATTCAAAGTCCTTTTCTCCAGCACACACGGCGCCACAGTGCTCTGTAAGGAGCAGTCTGGTCCTTCTGGCCAACCGGCTCACCCGCCCCCATTGTGAACACCACAGTTTTGAGTTCTGTCTTAGCTTTTACCCAGCAGGGCTTAACTGCACTATTTCCAGAGCTGTGGACCTTCGGCCCCAGTCCCGGGCCCGGCTGAGCCCCCTGAACCGCGCTGCCGCCTGCACCCTCGCTGCCCGGCAGCACCTGAGGGCCAGGCCCGCCGACTTGGGCAGCTTGGACTTGGCACACGCTGCTGGCTGGGCAACGCTTTTTCTGTTGTCTCCACCACTGGTCCCTTGGGCTGGGCACTGCATCACCTGACCCAGAGGTCCCGTGGCTGGCCCGGGCCTGTGCCAGACATTTCCATTTCTTCACATAATCTATCTTTGTCTCCCTAGACTCTTGGCCAAGGTTTTTCTTTTTTCTTTTTCTTTTCTTTTCTTTTCTTTTCTTTTCTTTTTTTTTTTTTTTTTTTTTTTTTTTTTTTTTTTTTTTTTTTTTTTTTTGTGAATGTGTCCCTGGGACACAGTGTCCTAAAGCACAATGGAGTTCTTTTCTAGAAAATCAGGGCATATGATCTAATAAGACTGATGTACATGTGGCAAAATGGCTCAGGACCCTTGAAATCCAGAGCACCTGACAGCCCAGGCTGCTCCCTCTTCTCCAGGGCCTGGGGAGGGGGTGTCCTTCTAAAACAGTGCTGCACCCCACCACCCATCTCTAGAGACTGCCCTCTCCCCTCTCCAAGGACCTCTAGTTCTGCACCCAGGGTGAGCTCCGGCTACGCTTGCAAGGTCTCGGTACACGTTAGTACTCTGGACTCCTCAGCCTCTCAGTTCCGGTACTCCCTATCATACTGCTTCACGGCTTCACCAGTCATTCTCTAGGAAACACCTTGACCTCTGCTGTGTGTTACCTCTCAGTACTGTGTTCCGGTGTGAGCAAAGTCTCCACTGCCCTTGTGAGCGGCTCCCGCTGCCTGTTCTGGACACGTAAGGTCAGGGGTGTCCTGCCCTCCCCACGTGACCCACTCCAGCTGGGTTTTGTAATGAAGGGGTTCTCTGAGACTCTGGGCCTTCCCTTGGCTGGTACTAGTAACACTGCAGTGCTGAGCCTTGGAAACGTGCAGTGCAGACGGACAGCCCTGTCTGCAACCAACCCAGTACCACCCTCGGAGAGGGGCCCTCCGGGCAGCAAATACCCCCGGCTTGGAAGGTGCCTGCCCGGGCTTGTGGTGTTTGCTTGTTCACTTCCAGAGGAGGTCAGGCAACCCTGAGGATGCGCAAGTGCCGGGCACATGCAGGCCCCGCAAGTGGAACTGTTTTGGATGAAAGAAACCGCAGATAAACACAAATTCTGCTCCCCAGCTGCACCCAGCTCCCTATTCAGAGCAGCCAGTGCACACAGAGCTGTGGGGCCTGGGCTTCACAGGCCACATGCAGAAAGGAAGTCACAGGCCCAGACTGGCAGTGCCCTTGGCCACCCTCACTTAGCCTCATGTGGCTTTCTGTGGCTCTGAGACTGAGACAGAAACCTGCATCTTGTCAGCCTCCAGCTCAGGTGTCTGGAGGGAGGCAAAGTCACTGCGAGAGCCCTGGCCACTGCCTGTGTGGGCCTCCACAGAGCCCCTAAGCGTCCTGTCCAGCTAAGTTCAGCTGCAGCCAGGTCTCTGTTTCCATACCGGTGAGTCAGCTTCAGTTTTGCACAGGAAAACACTGATTTCCTGGCAGAGCGCCCTCCTTTCGGCACCTGGTATAATAATCCTGACCAGCTCTTACGCAGTGTGCACCGCATGCCAAATGAACCTCCAGTGGCCCCCCAGAGCCTTACCCCGGGGCACACAGAGAGCCCAGGGCCCCTACCCAGGTCAGGCGGTGGCAGGAGCGGCGCTGGGACCTGCACTTGGGTCTGTGCATAGCCATAAGCGGAGGTGCAGTGAGGACTCTGGGCGGAGCGGTGACGCCCAGCTCACTACGCCGGACAAGGGAGCCAGTGCTCGGCAGCTCGCCCCGGAGTGCAGCGTCCCCTACAGTGGACCTAGTTATCCTCCAAGGGGCCACAGTCCAAGCCCCGGGGGTGCCTGCAACTGCAGATAATACCAATCCTCCGTATGAAATCCACACAGGAAGAGACGGGTGGAGGTAACTAAATACAGAATATTAACAACGTACTCCAAGAAAAGTTCTGTTGATGTGGTCTCCTAAAATACCTTACTATATTTTTACCTTTCCACTTAAAGGAAACTCTTTATAATTTTTCACTGGCATATCTGAAATGCCAACATCACAACTCTTGCTCTCCAGGGCCGTTATTGGGTAAATTCAGGTTACCCAAACACAGCCCCTGTGACACCCCAACAGTGATCTGGTAATTACAGCAGCTGCTAAATGAGTAACAAGTGTGCTGTCCTGGACAAAGGGCAGGGTTCACCACACTACCCAACACAATGCACATTTGAAACTCAGTGTTCATTTCTGGAATTTCCCATTTAATATTTTAAGACCTAGATTGGCCATTGGTAACTGAAACCACAGGAAGTGAAATGATAGGTAAGGGGATTACTGTAAGGTACCTAGGACAAGTTCTCTGTGGTGGAAAGTGATAGGTAAATGCAGTTTTAAAACATGACACACTATTACAGGTTCACCTGGGTTCCCCCCAAATTCATAGGTTGAAGTTCTATATCCCATACCTCAGAATGTAAATGTATTTGGAGACAAGGTATTTTAAAAAGCAATTAAATTAAAATGAGGTCTTCAGGGTGGGTCTCAGTTCATCGAGGGAGGGAATTTTGGCATCAGAAACACAGGAAAGATGTGAAGACATGGGAAGATGACAGCCACCTATACACCACGGACAGAGGCCTTGGAAGAAACCAACCCTGCAAACACTGGTGATCTTGGGACTTCTAGCCTCTAGACAGTGAGTGATTTTGGTGTCCCAGCTACCTAATCTGTGGGACTTTGTCACGGCAGCTCTGGGAAACTAGCACACTGACCATGCAGCAGTAGAACAAGTAGGGTGTGACTACTCTGTGGGCGGAGTTCTCTTTTAGGATGAAAGTATATTCTGGAACTAGACAGGAAGTGGAGGCCAAACAAAACTCTGAATGTACTAAGTATCACTGAGCTCATTTTTAAATGATTTTGTGTTACATGAATTTCACCTCAGTAAGAAAACTCTAAAAATAAATAAATCTTTAAAAATATACAGATAAAATGTGTTACCTGAATATGATATACTGACTGCCCAAGAGAAGGTGTCTGTCCAGCGTGTCACAGAGAACAAGGCAGGGAGGAAGGAATTCTGCTCCCCTGGAACAGGACCTTACACTCTGACGCCTGCAGGGGTGAGAGGCCGTAACAGTGGAAGGGCCAGCCTTCCAGGGAGCCAGGGCATGGCCTCTGGGGACAAGGATGGACAGAGGGAGGCCTGGGGCTTAGGTCAGGAATTTAGGAGTTCAGTAACTCATTCCTAAATTTAGAATTTGAAATTCTGTATTTAAAATAAAATACAATATATTTTAAAGCTCTTCAGATGACTCTGGAAACCGCTGATTGTGGGAGGGTATATCCAGTTTATACTGATGCTTCTGAATTACCACTTTTGTATTAAAGAGGATTCATGCTTTGTGTACTTCAAAACATGTAAGGTAAACTAATTCACTTTCATAGGATTTTCCAGGAAACACGTCCTTTGTGTGTGTGTGTCTGTGTGTGTAATGACAGTATTGAACCCTGGGTCTCTGTCCTGAGCTACACCCCGGGCCTTTTAAATTTTTTAAATTTTGAGATGGGGTCTTGCTAAGTCACCAAGTTTAAGTTGCTCAGGCTGGGCTCAAACTTGATCCTGCTGCCTCAGTCTCCCAGAGTGCTAGGATCACAGGCCTGCACCACACGGGGCTTTAAACTTCATCTACGTGCAAAGCTCAATTAATCAGAAAAGCAAATTTTTTCAAAGATTGAGATTTAACATTTGTACAAATCTGTATCTTTTTTTTTTTTTTTTTGGTACCAGGGATGGAACTTATGACCTCTCACCTGCCAGGTAGGAGCTGTGCAGCTGAACTAAATCCCTGGCCCCACAGATCTATATCTTTAAAAGAAAAAGTGCTTTACATATCCCAAGTTATACAAAACACATAAAAATAAATTCAAAAAACCAGACTAACAGGTAGCCATTTCCTAGCTTAGTACATATTAGTCCTTTCAGCTTGCTGTCATTTTATGCAACAAAGCAATAATGCTGAGGACACATTTTAAGAAGATTATGTTTTAACTCTTTTGATTCAGGGTCAACTGCTGAAGTATAAATATTAAGCCACCAGGATGACCACTTGAAAGCGTGAACATATTACCTTTTTTACTTTCAACAGCTGGTGTCACCAGCCTAACACAGGACACAGCTCTGAGTACCTGAGCTGGTGTCCAGTGACAGCTGGGCCATCAGGGAAAGGGGGGCCAGGAATCTGGGCCACACATCCTAGGTGGCAGCCGTTCTTGGCAACACACACTTCTATGTTTGTTTTCAATTCTGATAATGCTGCAAGGAGGAGATGGGGCGAGAGAAATCTGAAATACTCTGTCTACAATATTTCATAGGTGGTGGCCTGCTGGCCTCCCTGTCCTCAATTCTGTGACCCTGTTGTCTGTTGTTTGTGTTGTTCTACTCCCCAAATTCAGTTACTGTTGTTCACATTGTTTTGGTGATCACAGGCCTAAAAGTAGAAGTCCAAAATCCCAATGCAATCTTCATTTTTTGAAGTAACTTGTGTTCAAATTGGAGGTCAAAAAAGATTTCAGAAAGAGAGAAATACTATAGTCCTTTAGACATTCTGCTTGGAGATCAGGGCATGGACCTGTGAGAGGGACTAGCCAGAAGTTTAAAGGCTGGTCCAGTTAACCTACCTGCCAGTGTTCAGTTTTCATTTGTGTACTTAACTCCTGGCATCAAGGCAGGGCTTAGAAAGATGACAGTCTCACTGTTTCACAACTGGACAGTTTTTCTGGAAACGTAGCTACTGGTATCCAGGAAGCAAAGGGATCCTCAAACCCTCTCTGCAGAAGGTAGCTTCTAAGCACTGAAGTCCATGAACCAGTTCTCCAAATAACTGGTAATAATAAAGGAGTCAGTGGTCCATGTTTTGTATGCTGCAGTCTTATCACAAGAAGACTCTGACAACGACACCTCCTTGTGGCTGGGCACCCTGAGGGGTATGCACATCGCTTGGTGTCCTTCAAACCCCCAACCCCACTGGCTGTTCCAGTCGCTTGTTGCACAGACACATTAAACTCCATCCTGGTGACTGTCTCCCTGGTGTACTTGCTGCTGCTCCTCACAGGGGCCAGCAAGCTCTCTAGGATGCATGCAGGACCATGCCACCGCCTGTTCCTGGCTCTGGGCCTCTGGTGGGCAGCCGCTCAGGTGACCCTAACGAGCCTGCCCCTGGCACTCCTGTCCTCATACAGCTCCTGCCCATGTAGAGATTAGGCCAGGTTT
Organism: Dasyprocta punctata; assembly: GCA_004363535.1. Taxonomy (NCBI): domain Eukaryota; kingdom Metazoa; phylum Chordata; class Mammalia; order Rodentia; family Dasyproctidae; genus Dasyprocta; species Dasyprocta punctata. Next base: position 37,462 of record RJWM01013632.1, read on the forward strand.
ACTGACTCACTTCAAACAAGCAGAACACACAGGAAGTGAGGGGGTGTTACTTCTGAGGTTAGGTTATAAAAAGACCAAGGCTTCTCTTGCAAGCGCTCCTTTGCTTTCTCCCTGAGATCCCTAGCTTTGAGGGAGCCTGCTGCCATCTGGTGGCCTCTCTATGGAATGCCCATGTGGAGAGAAACTGAGATCTCTACCCACAGCTGAATCGGACCTCAGGGCTGCCAACCGTCATTGGGTCCAGAGCCACCCACAGTCAAGCCCGGGGATGGCCACATCTTGGTCAGCACCCTGAGAACAGCTTTGAGAGACCTCAGGTCAGAGTCTTCAACTAAGCAGCTCTCCAATCCTGACCCACAGAATTGTGCGTAATGTTGGTTGTTCAGTCACTGATCTGGGAGTAATTTGTTGCTCAGCAGTAGACAACAAATTGAGGAAGGCTGGGTCTGAATTTCTCCATGCAAGTTACAAAGGCCAGTCATGTGACAGCCCACACCCTCTCTGGTCACACCAGGGCCATGCCGCACACTATTCTGTGGCAGAGTCTATCATCCGCTTTGCTCACGAGGTTGCTGCTTTCCTTAGAACCCTCTGCTTTTCCTTCCTCTGCATCCTGCGTGGTAAAATCCTCCTAGTCTTCCAGGGTTTCCAGCTCGCTTCAAACATCGTCTCGCTGAATCCACTGCTCCCAGAGCAGTGCCCCTTGCCGGGTACCTATGGTCCATCTCCCCAGGTGGCAGAGGGCCTGGGCACCAGTCACTTGTGTTCAATCCCAGCACCTGGGGTGTGGTGCGTGTGCAGTAACTGTCTGCCCAGAAAGGAGCTGTTTGCAAGCTGCCAGCCTGCAGGCCTCACCCTGAACATAATTAATGTCCGTTTTCATGAAGGGCACTGGCCTCTTTCAAGTTAGGTCAACTGTTTTTGTTTTGTTTTGTTTTGTTTTGTTTTGTTTTTGTGGCATCAGGGATCGAACTCACAGCCTTGCACCTGCCAGACAGGCGCTTAAGCTGCTGAGTCAAACTCCCGGCCCTGGTTTTTTGAGGCAGGGTCGCACTGTGTAGCTCAGGCCAGCCTTGCGCTCACGTTGTAGCCCAAGCTGGCCTCGAACTCACAAGGCTCCTCGTACCTCAGCCTCCTGAGTGCTGGGATTAAAGGTGTGAGCCACCACGCCCGGCTAGGTCAACTGTTTAGTACCATCTTCGCAGCACAAGGACCCAGGGCACAACTCCACTTGCCCTTCATTGTCGCATCCTTAGTCTGCTTCAGTCTGGAATGATTCCTCAAGTCTTTCTTTGATTTGTGATCTTTTTAAAGATTTTCAGGCCATTTCTTTCATTGCCAGCCCCTCAGTGTGGTTTTGTCTGACGTGGCCTCCTGGTTAAGAGTCTTACTCCACCACATGGCGCCCTGTTCCCATCTGTCCCATTACTGACATTCACTCTGATCATCTGGTGGCAGTCCGGCAGTGAGGGTGAAGTCTCTTCCCCTTACAGCTGATCACACTTGGTGAGGAGGTCCTTCAAACTTGCTTCTGATTCATTTCCTCATTTCTGTTAAGGACCTATGGTTTCCCATTTTATTTAATGCTATCATCATTTCTTTTGATGCTCAGACCTCAGTTTTGACGGATGGACCTCATTCTAGCACTTCTCTTGCTTTTTGCCTCAAGATGCTCTAGCTTACCTTAGACGTTCGTGTCCCACCCCTGGCATCACCCATTCTCCCAGGAACCTCTGTTCCTCTTAGTGGAAAATGGTTCTTAGAAAGCCAAGATGCGGTGTGAGGTGTGCTCACTGCTACTGAGGTTTGTCTAATCTTCCCCGCTCCCTCTGAGAAATACACACTGTCAAAATGATGCATGTACGTGTTTACATCTATAATTGTAACTGTAGTACTGAAAACCAGGTGTTTACACCAATATACTAAACCAAATCCACATGACAGGACTCACTCATTTTCTACATTTCTATATCCATAATGCTCTTCTTTGGCAGCAGGAAGCCCAGATCCCATTGGCTTTACTGCAGTTAACGCACCTGATTGACCTTGCTACGTGTGACTCCTTTCCTACCTCAGCCACTTCCAAGTCCCCTGTTCTGGCTCTTAGTCTCCACAAAAGGATGACTCTCCCGCAAAGAGGGGCCTCTCACCTGGCCCAGGCTCGGACTCCCCAGGTCAGGTTCCAGAGAAGAGTTATGGCTTCCTGCCTTTGTGAGGGGAGCTAGAAAGCCTCCTTGCATGGGCGCATGTGTAAGGAGTGGGAGAATCTGTGGTCGCTTGTGCACACACACAAGGCTCCTGTCTCCCTGCTACCTGTGGCTTCTGTCCTCAAGGTTCCCCTTGTGACTGAAAGTGGCTGCTGAAATTCCAGCCACACTGTCACATTCAAAGCAGCAGGGAGGGGCAGGATGAGGAACCAGGGCCCTGCATTCAGTCCAAGTAGCCTCCCGGGATGTCCTGCACACCTCTGTCCACCTCTCAGTCCCCACACTTACACACAGGAGTCACTGAATAAATGGAGATCAGACTGAGAACGGATACCTGGGGGAACTACCACCGTCTGCCTCTCCCGCGTCTTATGTTCGCTGGCCAACATTCTGGGCCCAAGGGTTACTGAAGACCTCCAACGACTCTCTAGAAGCACTCTGCATCCTCGCCCATTTCTGGGTTTCCTAAGTCCCAAGGAATGTGACCCTGAGGTCCTGGGAACTCTCAGAGAGGCTTTAATGGATCTCAGACAATGTATCACTACTTCTCTGTTCAACTATTAATGTGAGAAAATGCTGCACTGGGCCCCCCTAGAGCTTGCTGAGTCTCCAAGGACCCACCTCAGCCCTGCTGGGACAGTTTGCAGCCTTCACCTGTGCGAGAACCCGGTGCCAGAGCAACTCCAAGCTCCAGCCCCAAACATCACGCCATTAAAGAGACAAGGTGCAAAGCTCAATGGCAGCAGTTCCAGCTCCCTGCCAACCCAAAGGGAAGGGAGGAGGAAAGGGGACAAAGTATCAGTGGAAGTGAGCTCAGAAAGCAGTACACAAGAATCACCCTGTATGAGTTCGATCCCCAGTGCCAAAAATAAATAAATAAATAAATAAATAAATAAATAAACCACCCTGTAGAAGTGAGGCGATTTATTCTGCAGAATCCCCCAGCAGCCTTGGCGATACATCACGAATGAATCCATCTCAATCAACCCTGTTCTCGTCGAGGACAGTGGAAAGGGCTGCTGCTAATGCACACATATTATGGAAGTTTTTCTCTTTATAAACTGCAACACTAGTGCAATTTCATGACATTCTAACAGCCCTCAGGTCATAGCTGTTTGGTGTGATTCCTGGTAAGAGCTGTTGTGGTGTAGGCACAAGAGCACTCTCAAGATAGACGTGCCTCACTCCACAGGCAGCTAAGCCTCGCACCTTTTCAGCCAGGTGCCCATGTTTGAGGCATTTTCTCTCTCCGAACCTTGATCACAGCACTGAAAAATTGGGCCAACAAAGCCTTCCTCAAGCTCTGCTATATTGAGGAAATGCATAGGACATTCTGGCCCAGGGGCAAAACAAATGACTGTTAGTAGCCTTCTGAGAGAAGGGAAATCACACAATGATAGGGCTGAATAATGCACTGCATCATGAACCTAACAGTACCTGGCATATGACTCTGCTAATAAATGTTAATCCCTTTTATTCTACTCATCCATATAAAAATCCAAATGCTAGTTATCTGGCATGGTTCTTTTAATGAAGTTTAGCTTTTTATGCCTACAGAAACATTTTGTAAAAACCTTTCTCTGCACTAGTAAAGATGGTACACTGGAAATGACACAGCATCCTCACAACAGTACTCACAACAGCCCAGAGACAGATGCCACCCAAGGAGCTTCTGCCAAACAGATGAGCCTGGAGAACATTCCGCTACAGTTACAAATAGGCAAATGCTGTGTGATTCCACCCAAGTGAGGGATCTACAAGAGTCAGATTCACAGGCACACAGAAGGAATGGTAGTCAGCAGGGGCTGGGAGACAGGGCAACGAGGAGTTACTGTACAGAGTTACAGTTTTGCAGTAAGAGACAGTTCTGAAAATGGATAATGGTTTTAGTGGTATAATGTCATTTAAAAATGGTTAAATGGTAAATTTTCACAACTAGTAATTATAAAAGTTTTTAAAATAATATTACCTTTAAGTTTTTCATAATAATGCAAGGTCATCATACTAATTCATGTGGACTGTTGTGATGGAATCCTGTAGTCTGCTGCTCGTAGGGAAAGCCATAGGACATTTTGGGACATATTCTAGAACCTCGTTTCTTGAGTAAATATCTGGGACTTATTAGAGTACAGCTGCCAAAGGAAAAATGGAACTTGACTTTTTTTTTTTGAAGTAATGGGAATAAAACTCACAGCTTCACACATGCTACGCAAGTGTCCCACCACTGAACTATGGTCCCAGACATTTTTAAAACAATGTATTTATTTATTCTTTTATTTATTTAAATTTTGGGACAGGGCCTTGCTAAGTTGCCCAGGCTAGCCTCCAACTTGTTATCCCTCCTGCCTCAGGTGCCCAAGAAGCTGGAATTACGAGCGTGTGCCATTGTGCCCATCGTGTCCTATCTCTTGCTAACACCATCAACTAAACATAGGATGCTACAACTGGAAGCAACTTTAGAAATTACACATGAAAGCAGAAGACAGTGAAAACTTGACTTGAAACGATTTTCCTGACCTCACACATACAACAGTCACAAGGAGAGGGGGGAAGGTAAATCCTAGTTCTCAGCTGGCACTAGGATCCTGGGACAGGGCAGGACAATGGGGCTGAGCTCTCTGAGAGGCCTAGCCTCTGACCCGCAGTGTCTAACCTGCCGCCACCAGGGGGCAGCAGGTGTATTATTCTGGCATTTTAAAACTCCAGGACTAAAGGCCCGGTGCATTTCCATCATCCTTTCCCCCAACCCCAAATATAAATGTGCACATAAATGACTTTATTAAAATAATTTCAACAAGCACAAAGCTGAAAGAAGATCTATAAATAACTTTTAAAACAAAGCCTTGGGTGTATGGTGATAACAACCTTAATAATCCTTCACTATTTCTGATTTTTTCTAACCCTACTTGGTGTAATTAATGAGTCAATGAATATGCTAGTTTTAAACCACATAAGATTCGGCTGCATAAATCCGTTGTATTCCTTCACTCTTTGAGCAAGGTCATCCCAGTTTCTGAGGTTTCAGGCCAAAACCACCTCAAATGCCCATCTGGCCATCTGCCTTCACTCCTCCTTCATCAGCTCAGTTTTTTCCTTCCAACACCTCAGCGTTAGAAAGGAAGGTCTACCGATAGACCCAACCCTCCAGTAACCTTTCAGATGTGACAGAGGGAAAATCAAGTCACAGAGCAAACCTGCATGCCAGCGCTCTTCTTAGTAGAGGACAAAACCTCCTACTCTCTGGCTTTTAGATGGGGCCACCAATGGGAAGCTCCACCACCAGAGCTAACAGGAGGCCTGAGGTACAACCTTGGGCACCAGGAGAGTTTACAGTTCCATCTGACGGGAGGAGGGAGTGAGGACAAACAGTAACAGCACGCTTTGGTAACTAATCCATAATCAGCTCCATGTTTTAAAGCAACCACAGCTGATATGACCCAGTGACCACAGTTCCTGAATCACCCCAGGAGGGAGGCACTGGACCTGCATTTCACATGGGAAATGTCACACAGTCTCCTTCCTCAAGCTCACCACACTTTTATAAGAGAAAGGCAGTCAGATGAAAGCTTTGACTTCTATTTCAGAAACACAGAGGAGCCTGTTTTTTCAGATTACAATAGTGTTCACTATGGTTTAAAGACATTCAAAGAAATCAGTCTCCACTTGTACACAATTTTGCTCACAGATAATTAACTATTCACTCAACAAGCCAACCTAGCACAAAACCAATGCAAAAGCAAACATAAGCTATTGATTACTAACAGTAAAATGGGAATGAGACACAAGATGCATATTATGAATATGAACAGGTCACTGCAAATGGCATCTTGTATCCAGGTATTATTATTCTGTAATTCTTTACCAAATATAATCTTTCAATGGGTAAGATTTAAAAATACTCCTAATATTCTGGTTTTACTTTTCACTATAGAATATATGCGTATCTGACTGTAGACAATCATCAGAAAACCAGAAATATTTAACTTTATAACAAGTATATAAAATAAATTTAATTCAATAGTTTATTCAGGAATTATTAAAATAATTTTTATAATATAAAAAACCTGAAATCAGATAACTAAAAAACAAAAACTTCACAAAACATATGTATCTATTAGGATGGCTTTGAGGGGAAAATCTGATGCTATGAAGTGCTAACAAGGATGTGGAGCCACTGGAACTTTCCTACATTGTTGTGTGAATAGAAAATAGTAGAGCCACTGTGGGAAGTTTCCTATAAAATTAAGTCTAATATTGACTTATAAAAATACATGTGCACTTTCAATATGACCCAGCAACTGTGCCCCTTGGGATCCACTAAGAAAGCTGAAACTTTTCTTCACACAAAAGCCCACAGATAAATATTTACAGCAGCTGTACACATAATCACCCCAAGCATTAAATAACCCAATGTCCTTCCACATTGAATGGTGTGAATGGACACACACTGTGGTATGTCTAGATGATGGCAGGGAGAGAGGATGCATGCACACTGAGATCTCAATGGCACTGACTGACAGGACCCAGTCTGGAAGATTCCATGCTATATCATTCCATTTTTATGACATTCTGGAAAAAGCAAGACTTATAAGGATTGAGAACAAATCAGTGGTTGCCAGGGAGGGTTTGACCACAAATGGCAGAATGAGAGAAGGCTTTTTTGATTTGGTTTTCTGGATTTTGGTGATAGAACTGCTATCAGGATTTTGATAATGGTTACAAGAATCTACGTATTGTAAAACTCACACAACTATAGAAAAATCAATTCTACTGTATATGAACTTAAATAATAATAAAACCATGAGAGCATGCAATTACTCTAAAACAGGAATGAAAATAGAAGAATAAGGGCCTTTTGAGGTAAATTAAATTAATCCCTGACACACAATATTAAGAGATTTAAGGATGTAAAAAGCGAGTACAATGAAAGGTTGTTTTTTTTTTTTAATTTCATTTGGAATAAGTCAACTGCATAGACCTTATTTTTAGAAAACTGAGAAAATGTGAATAAAGCAATAGATGATTTTATGGAATTTTGTTCATTAATGTTAGGTAGGATTTTAACTATGTAAGAAAAGAAACTTTCAAACAAAATTTATACAACATGGTGGCGGGGGGGGTGTGAAATGACTTAAGAATTCTGCAGACGCAAAGTGAACCCCAAAACATGGGGCGGGACAGCAACGCTGTGGGCTGGGGCGGGAGGGTTCCTTACACTCCGCCTTCGAGCAGGTCTGGCAAGGTTCTTAGTAACACACTGACACAGGGACTTGAGATAACCCTAGATTATCTAGGAACTGCAACCCAATGGCCGAGGACCTTCCGGAGAGGAGGTGCCATAGGCCAGGGCCGCCAAGAGCCCCGAGGAGGCCGGGAGGGCGGCAAGTTCCCCCGCGCAGCCGCCCGCCCCGAGGTCCCCATGTGCACCTCAGCCCGAGCTGTGAAGCAGACATGTCTGGCGTTTTAAGCCTCTTGGTTCGTGGCAACTTGTGATGGAAGCCCTATCAAACCAGCAAGTCGCGGAGGAACTCTCCTGGGCCCCGCCCAGCGGAGCCGCCTTCCCTCCCACGGTCACGCATCACGGTTGCTAGGTGACAGAACAGCCGGGAAGCCTGACAGGGAAAAGGCTCTGGGGTAGGGAGGAAGGTTGCTTTTCACCCCGCCCAAGGAATCTCACCTGTTGGTCCAGGCCCGTGTCCGGACCTCAGGCCGCAGGCGGTGGACCGAGCCGGCTCCCGCGGGCAGGGACTGACACGCGCCCCTGTCCGTGAGTGGCGGAGCGCGGGGGCCCGGCTGCGCCTGGCTGGGACGCGCAGGCCTGGGAAAAGGCTGGAGGCATCCATGCGGCACAGGCTCGGGCTGGAGTCACCAGTGTGAACTTAGGCTCGGCTTAGCACGGGCAGTGGTGGGCGCATACAGCGGAATCTCTACAGCACAGACACACACGCACACACACGCACACACACACTTCTTTGCTCTGTCAAATGAGAGGCGTTTAAAACGATTACATCTCAGCAGAAAGCAGCAAGTCCAGCACTGGCTCGTGGCCCCTAACCTCGTCCCAACAAAAGCCAGGGCCCCACTGGAAATGACAGACGCTAAGACTGGTCTGGAACTGCGTCCGCTAAGTCCAGAGCATCGCAGCAGTGCCAGAAAGGAAGGGAGTGTTCAAAACTCACTACATAAGCAGACTATCAGGTGGCAGACACAGCACAGGGACCAGCAGCCAAGGCAGAAGCGATTCAAGGAACAAAATAGGTAAAGCAGCACACACTGTAACTCAAACATTCAATCAACAGCCCTGAGCTCCTAATTAAACAAACACGAGGGAACAGACAGCCTCCTGCGCAGAATTCCAAATAATTCATGAGGATACTTCACCGTCCAGGGGAGACAGCAGACTCCTCCCTCGAGGGCAGCTGCTCCTGGACTTCCTTTCAGAGAGGTGTGAGATGGCAGCGGGAAAGCAGAGTAGCTAACAGTGGAGACCTGACAAACGCTGCTTCAGCAGGAGGGCGAGGTCAACGGCAGCAGGGATACTGAGGGTGCGCAGCCTTCAGGTGATGTGACAGAGATGGAGGCGTCTTTCCCCAAAACTCATCCCCTGCTCTGTGTGGAGAGGGATACAGAGGATGACTAATTGTCAGTGCTGTTGGGAACTTGGCTACCTGGAGAAGGGAAAAGAGGTATGGATATAAGAACCACAATAAGCCAGGCATGGTGGCAACACCTGTAATCCCAACAGGATTGGAGGTTGAGGCAGGAAGATCACAAGGTCAGGGCTATCCCAGATAACACGGCAAGACCATGTCTCAAAAAAGGGAAAAGAATCCGGACGTGGTGGCGCACGCCTTTAATCCCAGCACTCGGGAGGCTGAGGTAGGCGGAGCGTTGTGAGTTCGAGGCCAGCTTGGGCTACAACGCAGCGCAAGGCCGGCCTGAGCTACATAGTGCGACCCTGCCTCAAAAAACTAGGGCCGGGAGTTTGGCTCAGTGGCTTAAGCGCCTGCCCTGGCAGGCGCGAGGCTGTGAATTCAATCCCTGGTGCCGCAAAAAAAAAAAAGTAAAAAAAAAAAAAAAAAAAAGGGAAAAGAAACAAATAGACTTGGAAGTTACCAGTGTGATCTATTTTACCTTGAACAATGTTTTTCCCTACCTGTGACCACTGAAATGGCTTCCAAACAACCATCAACCCAATAGCAATAATCACCTCGAAGGTCCAGGCTGTGGTCTCTAAGTATCATTTCTCATTTTAAACTGACCAACCAGGGCTCTTTGGGAAAGCGACTGATTCCAGCTTTCGGGAAGTAAATGTGACCAAGACTCCCTCTTTTTTTTTTTTTAATTTTAATTTGATTTTTTAAAAGATTTCCTCTTGCCATTGGAATAATCTAACACTTAGCATGCCTGGAGGACCTGCTCTGCCTCACTCCACCATCCCTGTCTTTATCTCTTTAAACCTACAATAGGCAGAACGGGCCCAAAAGATGCGCGTGTTCTCATCTCCACAACTCATGAGTATGTTACTTTACAAGGCAAAGGCCTCTGCCGCTGTGACCAAAGTGAATGACCTTGCGATGTGGGGATTATCCTGGGTTATCCAAGTCGGCCTGATCCATCAGAGGAGTCCTGGAAAGTAGAGAACTGTGAGGGTCACGGGGGATGTGCTGCTGGCTCTGAAGGTGGAGAATGAAGAGGCCAATGGCTCAGGGAACATGAGAAGTCTTCAGGAGAGGTGAGGCAAGGAAACAGATTCTCCCCTAGAGAAACAGCCCCATGTAGCAAAACAAAAAGTTCAGAATCACTTGGCTAGTAAGTGGCAAAGCCAGCACTGGACCCCAGGTATCTGGCTAGGGAGTCGGTGCCCTGAACTGTGACACTAAGGTCTGTCTCCTATATAAAAAACCCAACATCCAGACCTTGGCATTCAGTAGCACAGTATTCCTAGTGCTGAGCGCAGAACTGCTCAATAAACAGGTAGTAAAGATGAGCAAGTGGAACAAAGATTCTTCCTTTTGTAAAGAAAACATTTTTTTCTAATTATGAGAAGCACAATACACACAAAACCAGAGTAATGATCCCTCAAATATCCATCTCCCAACTCTGACACATCAGTATCAATCTCATTTAATGTCAACAATTTAATTAATTTGGTATTATGTTATCTGGTAGAAATATACTCTTTTACTAGTCTTTTTTTTTTCCAGAATCACATGTTCCTAACCACTACAGTCTGGTTGTGCAGGGTCCCCAAAGTTTCAAGCGTCAAAAGCTTGGTCCTCAGGTGGTGTCACTGGGAGATGACAGAACCGTTCGATGGGCTGGGACCTTACAGGAGACCCTTGGTCCCCTGGAGGCGTGTCCTCCAAAAGGGCTGTGGAAGTCTGCTTCTTTCTCTCTACTCCAAGGTTCCCGAAGTGCGCGGTTTGCTCTGCCACGTGGCCCCTGGCACTGCCATCCAGAACACCCAGCCGAAGCCCACAGCAGTGGGTCCACCCCACCTTGGAATGGAAGCTCCAAACCATGAACCCAAATAATTTTTCCTTTACAAGTGAATTATCTCAGACGTTTCAATACAGTGACATGAAACTGAGTAACGCGCAGCTGTAATCACATGTCCCTTTATCTGTGCTAACATGTTGTTTTTTTAAAATATTGAAATGAGAAGTTCCTTTTTAAAGAGAGAAAAGTAAAAATAAAAACAACACAGTTTCAAAACAGGATAAGAAATTTACAATGGTTAATATATTGCACATTGTTGTCTTCAAAGTAGTGGCTTAGATTACAAGATACAGGCACACAAAATTAATCAACCAATATAAGCACCAACCAATTCTTTCAATGAACTAAAAGATGAGTAGTATGATTATGTCAGCTATCTTGCATGTGTGTGTATTTATATTTATATATTTTCTTTTCTCTTCACTTTTTCTTTAATCCCAGTTGTTCTTTCTTTGTGAACAGCTTCTTTCCCCTTCTTAGTATCTATTGCAGATTTTGTATCTTACTTACTCTTTTAGTTTCTTACACTAGGGAGACAAGACGTTCACATATGCATGTTTGAATTGTTTCACTTATGAGTATGGTCTCTAGTTACATCCATTTACCTATAAAAGCCTCGAGTTTGTCCTTCTTTATAGCTGAGTAATATCCCATTTTATAAATATACCATATCTTTTTTATTCATTCCTTGGTTGATGGGCATTTGGGTCGTTTCTAAGATTTAGCTATTATAAATTGTGCTGCTATAAACATGGGTACTCATATATCACTGTGGTATGATGTTTTTAATTCTTCTGGGAACATACCCAGAAGGGGAATAGCTGGGTCGAATGGAACCTTTAATCCTAGTTTTTTGAGGAATCTCCACACTGATTTCCACAATGCTTGTTACCAGTCTACACTGTCACCAACAGTGGAGAAGGGTTCCTTTTTCACCACAGCCCTGCCAGTATTTGTTATTGGTTGATTTCTTGATACTGGCCATTTTTTCTGGGGTGAGATGGCATCTCCATGTTTTAATTTGCATTTCTCGGGTGACCAATGATGCTGTACATTTTTTCATATATTTATTTGCCATTTGTATTTCTTCATTTGAGAAATGTGTATTAGTCTCAGATGCCTATTTTTGTTTGGATTGGGTCTTTGAATTTGGGGGGGTCTGATTTTTTTTCAGTTCTTTATAAGTTTTAGATAGAAGTTCTTTGAGGGACAGTTGGCTAAAATTTCTTTCCAATTTGTGGGTTTTCTTTTCACTCTGTTGGTGATTTCATGTGCCAAAACTTTAATAAGATGAGATTCCAGTTGTTGATTCTTTGAAGTATTTCCCACACAGTTTGGTTTTTGTTCATGAACTCTCTGCCTACCTCTATGCCTTCAAGATTTCTACCTACTTTGTCTTCCAGTAGATTAGCATTTTAATATCTAGATTTTTGATCCATTTTGATTTTAGTTTAGTGCATGGTGATAGACATGGGTCTACTTTTAGTCTGCAGTATGTGCAAAGTCAGTTTTTCCAGCACATTTATTAAAGAGGTTGTCTTTCTTCCAGTGAACATGTTTAGCCCCTTTGTCAAAGATAAGATGACTAGCCGGGCCTGGTGGTGCATACACCTTTAATCCCAGCACTCGGGAGGCTGAGGTAGGCAGAGCGTTGTGAGTTCGAGGCTGGCTTGGGCTACAACACGAGCACAAGGCTGATCTGAGCTACACAGTGTGACCCTGCCTCAAAAAACTAGGGCCAGGAGTTTGGCTCAGTGGCTTAAGCACCTGTCTGGCAGGCAGGAGGTTGTGAGTTTGAACCCTGGTGCCACAAAGATGACTGAGTGTATTTGTAGTTCTGTCTGCATTTTCTATTCTGTTCCACTGATCTGGTTTTATTTGTTTTCTTTTTGTTTTGCCAGTACCATGTTGATTTTATCATAGTAGCTTTGTAGTATAATTTCAAGTCAGGGATTGTGATGCCTCCTGCCTTGTCTTTGTTGCCTAGGATTGCCTTTGCTATTCTAGGTCTCTTCTGTTTCCAAATGAATTTGAGGAATGTTTTCTCTAGATCTATGAGGTATGCTAATGGTATTTTGATCAGGATTGTATTAAATCTGTATATCAGTTTTGAGAGTAAGGCCATTGTCACAATGTTGGCTCTTCCTATCCATGAGCAAGGGATATCTTCAAAATGGGCAGTTCTTTCCAAGCAAAATATAAAACAAACCATCAAAGAGAGACTGATACTTTTACTACACACAACTTAAATTTTCTCTAGAGCACAAAAACTAAACAAAGTACAAAAAATTGAGGGAAAATAGCTGTAACACATCTGCCTGAAGATTAATCTTAATGTAGAAATAATTCTTAGAAATCAATAAGACCACAGGCCAATAGACGTGAACATAACTTCTCCCTACTCTTTTTACATGACAAAAAGACACTCTCATCTGGGTTCAAGAATTTAGGAGTCACAAAAATTCTAAAAAAGAGGAAAACTATTCTCACCTGTAAATTCTTTCAAAGATGTGTTGCCCTTGAATCCAGGAGCATAGTGAGGCTGACAGTCTTAAAAGCTTTTGGCTTCAGAATCTTTGCACAGGACACAGGTGACATATATGTCTACCTCGGACAGAGGCCAGAAGAACCAAATGCCTGGCTCTCAGTCCTGCTGGGGAGTGAGATGAAAAGTGAAAAACACTGAGTGTTTAAGAAGGGCTAAAACCAAAGTCAATGAGGCAACCCCTCTTGGAAGGCAATCTCAACCCCTGGGTTGGAAACCATGGAAGGAACTATTTCCATTCTGTGTAAAATATGGTTCTCCAGCTCAATAGACAGAGAATGCCTTGACTAGAGGAAGGTTCAAAGTTTTCTATGTCCCTGAAAAATAAGTTATATTCTCTCCTATAAATAAGGAAAGAGAAGAGAAAGAACAAAGTGTGTTCTTAGTCATTAGGCAAAGTACACTGTAGAAAAGCTGAGCTTCCTAGACGAGGGCTTCTGTCTTTTCAAGTCAGATACATTTAAATTTTAAAAAATTCAAACCACTTGGGAAGTAGACTTGCCAAATACGGTGACCATGAACCTAATGAAGCCTTTATAGCCTCCAATTTATAGGAAATATAGGGGATGAAAACAGAGCACGCTAAATCATACTACACAAAAAGCAACCAGATGAATTCAGAGAATCCTCAAGTCAAAGTTCCTTACCACTTTCTCTTTAAAGCCTTCTCCTGCAAATTCGTGCTTTAGTTTTAATTTCCATTTCAACTAAAGCAAGATTCCCATACTAGCCAGTGGCACTCGTGCAAAAATATTTCCATACAAAAATTCACCAACTAGGAATTAATTTAATTCTGTAAACTCGGCTTTTAAAAGACAAACACTCTGCACCGCGGAGGGCTGGTCTGCTTATTCAGGAACTTCCGGTTTATGACAGCACTTTCAGGGAAAAGGGGCCACAAGGCTGGATGTGGCTCTTCATAGAAGCGCTTTAGGTCACTAAGGGGCCAGGGAGGTAGCTTCTGTTACAGAAAAACGTACATAAGCACCTGTGTGTTTAAGACCTACCGTTTATACAGGTCAATATTTAGAAATGTTTAGTTTTTAATTCATTTCACCATGAGACATTTGGAAAAGTGAATAACCTCCTTAAAAAAATAAAACTGCAAGTCTAGCGAATTTTTTTTACTTCAACACTAATAAACTCAGCTTGCAGTTAACAAGCTGTGTTCAGCAACACCTCTGCTGGGCTTTGAGTGCGGCCCTGACGGCGGCGGCCGCCGATGGGGTAAAGTAGCAACGATAGTCGCACTGTGATCAAGGCAGTCAGAGCAGTAACTCCTCACACTCCTATCCTCACTACGGGGTCCAAAGCACTCTAACATCAGAAACTCACTAATGCCAGAAGCTGCTTTTAAATTTCTTTTGGTAAATTTCTTTTCGTGGTTTTGGTTTCCGCACAGTCAGCTCTCAACATAAAAGCAGAAGCTCCATCTACTCAGGTTCCTTTTACCGCTCCCGTCCAGGGGCCTCCCCGCTTCACCAGGAGCCCGAGGGGCCGTCAGCCGCTGTCAGTGCCCCTGGCGCCCCGGACTCTCCCGCGCGGCCTTCCGGCACCAAGCGCGGCCTCCGGTCCAGGGTTCCGGGGGTCAAACACGACCCCCTGCCGAGGGTTCCGCGATCCAACGCGCCCTCCAACAGACGGTTCCGGGTCACGCGGTTCTCGGGTCCCGGCCCCTGCCCTTCTGCCGGGAGTGCCCAGTCCCCGGGGACGCCCGGGGATTCCGACTCCGCTGCCCAGCGCTGGCGGCAGGGGTGGAGCGCAGCGCCACGATTCCCAGTCCCCACCCGTGCCCGGCGCCTCACCTGCTGCCCCGCGCGACCCTCAGGGCCAGCGGGCTCGCCCGCGGAACGGAAATGCCCCGCAGAGCGGGCCGCACCCAGGCCGCCCCGGACGGCGCCCCCTTCAGGCGGGACGCGGCAACGCACGCTCCGCGCAGGCCGCGGCTCCGCGGCCCCTGAGCGCGCACCTGACCAGCGCGGGTCGGGCGGAGCCACGCGGTCCCCTGGCCTGACGCCCGCTGCAGTCGCCGAGGCAACCGGTCCGCGCCCACCGCGGACGCGCGCTACAACGCACCGAGGCACTCATGCTCGGCCTTGAGCCGGTGTGGGACGCAGACGCACGTGGGACACAACCAATCAGAGGCTGACGGACAGCTCCGCACACTTGGGGTCACACCGCACACTACAGCTCAGGCACACCTGCGACGATTCCAGTGTGACGGGCTCACGCACCACCGAGGCCTCG
>RJWM01013633.1:0-52740 GCA_004363535.1 Dasyprocta punctata
AGTTTTTCATTTCCTACATTTCCCTTTGCATCTGTTTCATGCATTCTGTTTGTGTCTTATATTGTTCATTCAAGGTTTCGATCATTTTCTTAAGTTCTTCTATGTTTTTATCTTGCTCTTCTTTAGATACACACAACATTTCTTTAATAACGATTCTCATTTCATTTTTTAGCTGAGAGAATATTTCTGATTTGAATTTCTCTATAGCTTCATCAAGCTGTTTCTTTATTGCATTTTCTTTCATTTCAGAAAGTCCATTTGTGTGACTCCCACTGTCTTCCATTTCAGTGTCTCTTGGGTTTGTTCTTTGTGGACTGGGGGACTGAGACTGCCTCTTGGTCTTTCGTTTTGTCATTTTCTTCTGGAATCTATGTACCTCTGTGTCCTGTGAGGCTGGCCAGCGTTCCCCTGAGGTTCGCGCTGATTCTTGTGGTGTGCAGGATCGCGGGAACTGGAAGGCTGGGTCCCGTGCGCAGCAAGGAAGGGCGGCCTCCCGGGGTGTGCCGGTGGAGTCTCCTCCTTAACTGGGTGGGGGCCAAGGCCTCTGGGTCCCAGGGAGCTAGGCGGGGCACCACGAGTGACGCGGACCAGACCCTGGTTCTGTCTGCAAGTTCAGCCCAACAGCTATGCCTGTGGGGCAAGCCTGGGCAGGTCCCAGGCCTACAGTGCCGGGAGCAACCCTGCTGGGCGGCGGGGTCTGCATGTGAGCTGTGGGATGTCGCACGCTCGAGCCGCTCCGCTGAAGAATGGAGCTGGAGTGCGCTCTGCACTCTGGTGGAGGGGCCTAAGCTCTCCAGGTCCCTGCAGCTATGTTACTCCGTTCCCGGTGAGCAACTCTGGGGTCCTGGGCTGATTTGGGCTGGTCTGCATACCTCTGTGTCCTGCGCGGCTGGCTGGCGTTCCCCTGAGGTTCGCGCTGATTCTTGCGGCGTGTTTAATATGTTCTTGACATTGCGCAGCCAGCCCCTCTGTCTGGTTCAAACCTTTCTCATCACCCGCAAAGTAAACTGTACTAATTAAGCAGTTACTCTGCTCCTTGCCCACCCAACCAACCCCAGACCTGGCAGCTACCAACCTGCTTTCTGTCTCTCTGAATTTATCTATTAGGTACACATCATATAAATGGGATCCTATAAGATGGGATCTTCTGCCCTGCGTGTAGTCATTCAGCATAATGTTTTTGAGGTTCATGCACACTGTAGCATGGATTGGTACTGGATCCCATTGTATGCCTACAGAGTGTTCCATGGTACGAATGTACCTGCTGCTGTTTATCCATTCATCCCTCCGTGGACATTTGTATTTCCACCTTTTTGATCTGATGCGGGGCTGCAGTGAACCTGTGCGTGCATACATTTGGTTGAGTACCTGTTTTCAGGTCTTTGGGATATACGCACAGGAGTGGAATGGCTGACATAGTTATTCTGTATTCAGCCTTATCTGTGGGAAGTACCAAACTCTTCCCAACTCTTCTCTTTCTGAAACATCTACATCCACACGCTGTGCACCTGCCTTTACTAACTCTGGAGCACAGACGCCAAGTACTAATGGTTTAAAACCAGCTTTGCATCTCCATCCACACACAGCTCAGTTTGCCCTGTAATGTTCACAGTGGTTTGGAAACCAAAACTGAATGTCCTGCAGTTTTACCCTGAACTGTTTTTCTCCATCACAAAGGTGAGCTCTTTGCTGTAGCCCACTGGATGTGTCTCAGCGGGCTGTCCGGTTGGGCTATGTGGTTCTCCCAGTGAGCCTGCTGTTCTCTGCGGCCTTTTGCGGGAAGGAAAGGGGAAGCCCTGGGGAGTGCAGGTCCCCTGTGACTCTAACGCTCTTCTCCCCACTGCAGGTGTCGTTCTTCCTCTTCATCATCTTCGTGGTGTACACCATGCTGCCCTTCAACATGCGAGATGCCATCATCGCCAGCGTCCTCACCTCCTCATCGCACACCATCGTGCTGAGCGTCTGCCTGTCTGCCACCCCGGGGGCCAAGGAACACCTGGTCTGGCAGGTGGGTGTCCCTCCGTGTGAGGAAGGGTGACCTTCCACATTCTTCGGGTGGGGGCGTTGAAGAGGAGCCAGGTGCCCTTTCAGGGTGTGGGTCTGGCAGCTGCTTTCTGTCTGCTTCTTGTCATTGTCCTTGAGTGTCACTGGGGGACATCCAGCCCCACTTGGCTTCCATAGGTGGGCTCAGCTGTCGCTTTGCCACTCGAAGCAGGGCGGGGAATGTTACCAGGAAAACTGGGCGCAGCAGCTCCACTTTGCTGATTGCTGAATGGTGATAGGATTTTGATCGTTTAAAGGCATTGTTACCGTATATAATTTAGCACTCTTATTTTTAGACTGATAATTTATACAATCAAATTTATAATTCTCCCCTACCTGCCTCCTTACAGTGGGAAAAAAATTCTCTACTTGTCAATCTTCTGGCAGGTCTGTGGACACTGAAAAATATAGTTTCTTAAAATGCTATGACAGCAGCTCTTGCTGTAGTAATAAATGGCATTTCAAGGAAACCTTTCTATTTAATTAGTTAAAAGCATTTTAAAAGCTATTTGATTTCTTTTTATGAAAATTAATAAACATGACTGTCAGCGATTTGGAGTTGTTCCTAATGGTCTCTCTTTTTTACCTATAAAATGTCTGTTTTCTTTCATTTTATGGGATCGGTCGTAACAGCTGTGGCCATGATATATAATGTAGTGAGGTTGCGAGTTACAGCTATGAATAGCACTGTGCCTTTGGAAAGTGGATTTTATGTTCATTTTTATTTTTCATCTCCTGGGCATGGAACCTGCGGCCTTGTTCATGAGAGGTAAATACTCTTAGCATTGTGCTTTACTCCTAACCTGAGTGCTCTGTGTTCTATAGCACCCGAGAAACCAGTTTTTCGTGCACTTAATAGGATGTTTCATTTGGAAACCTGAGATGAAGCTGGAGGTTTCCCCTTGAGCTTGTCGTAAGCTCTTGTGGTCTGAAAGCTTTCTAGGGCTCAGCTTTCTCAATGTGCATCTCCTAAGATCACGTTCAATGAGGGCAGCTGGAGAGAGCTGTGTGCACACGTGTGCTTTGTCCACATGGAGTGGAAAGGCGACCTCTAATTACACCGTGCGTGGGGTTCCACAAGAGCTTGTTCAGGCATTACTAGGAAGCATCCACTTCCAGGAAACAGTGAAGCGGAGGAAATGTATTGCTCCTCTGCGTGTTCCATTTGGTAAATTCCAGTAACCTGCAACACAGAGGGAGCGTGACCAGTAGCTAAGCAAATGAATAAAAGAAGGTGGACCATTCTTCTTTATTTTAAAGCATTTAACCTATCCATTACGAATGTATTTATTCAAGCTAAACAACTCGATAAGCATTGGATCATGATTATAGCGATCGTCTTGTAAATTAGATCCTAGGAACTTGTTTATCTTACAACTGCATTTCTTCGCTTTTGCCGACATCTCCTGGTTTCTCCAAACTCTTAGCCTCTGGCCACCACCATTCTACTGAAAAGAACGTCGGGCTGTGCCTGAGAGGGTGTTTCAGAGATGCTCCTTTGCACATGAGCTCTGCCTCCGATTTTGCTTTCTTTTCTTGCCTTTCACCTTAGAGGGTATTCATGGAGTATCCCTCCTTTCTTCTGTAAACTCCATCCTGCCAGTAAGCTCAACTGTAGGTTGTCACCCTTCCAGCTCAGGGCGGTGGGTATGGCTTTCCAGTAGCAACAAGTACCTACCATATTCAGTTGGGGTTTTCTAAGTCCATTTTTATTTGCTGGGATTAGTTAAAAAAAAAAAAAAAAGGGACAAGAATGTAACCCTGAACTTTTATTTACTTGTTTTCCAAACCCAACAAACAAAAATACTTCATATCTACAGACCCTGGAGGTAAGATAATTTTAGATTAGCAAAAAAGAGAAAAATGCTTCACTCCGTAGCATTTCATTTAGAATAACACTGAAAAGAAAAGAACATGTTGTCTGTCTCCTATTTCTTTAGAAATAATTTCATAACCATTGCAGTAGCTGGGAAAAATGGAATATGCCAGCTGCTTTGAAATAGGAGGTGTATAGGTAAACATCAAAGTAGGAAAAGAGCTTTTACTACTTTTGGCCATTTCTGAAAATATAACCTGAAAATACCACTGGCTTGAAGTGGGAGAAGAATGCTTTATTGAACTATTTCTATGCACCATGTGAATAAAAATAATAATGTAGAATGTCATATAGTAAAAATAATAAATTAGTATGTCATGACTGTGGTGATTACATTGCTGTGGTGTAATTGTTTACAGCAATACTGTATAAAATAAAGGATACTGGCCTAGTCTAAAGAGAAGGCTTGTCTCTCAGTGATCATTAGCATCACTGCAAAACAAAAATGCATTCTGTTTAGAACAAATACACATTAGCCGTTTTGTCTCATTGTGTGTTTTTGCACATTGGTGACCCACTGAGATGATGTGGTGCTTACCTGTTAAGTCAAATACTGACTTGGAGCAGCTTTGTTCCCTTTCTGTACTGCATAACTGAGTTCATTGTTCTCAGAAAAGTTACTTTTCCAGCACTTGCCTTAAAATGCAGTGCCTTCTCAGGCTGCAATAGATCTCTTTATTGAGGGAATTTAGTTAATAAATGAAAATTATGAATGGCATTTCTTAATGCATGTTAAATTTAAAGTGTAACCACTAATGCATTTTGTAACCTTTATTTTGAAACAGTGACAGACTTACCAATGACGGCCAATCCCAGTACATAGGATTATTTTTCCATGAGACCACTTAAAGCTAAGTTGCCAATTTGCTGTCCCATCATCTCAAGTGCTTCAGTGTGAATTCTCTCCAATACGTTCCTTTTATAGACTCGTACAACAGCTGTCAAAGCTGGAAAGTTTGCATTGCTCTGTTCCTGTGTCTCATTCTCAGAACCCATGTGGGTTCCTGTAGTTGGCCCAGTCAAGTGCTTCACAGAGCAGAGGCCCAGCTCACAGTCACATCTGGCAGTGTGTTCCCAAGGCTCTCTGGGCTTCAGTCTGGAATGACCCCTTAGTCTTGCTTTGATGAACATGATCCTCACCTTTTTGAAAACTGAAGGTCTTTTCTGATGTGAATTGTCTTCCCACTTGAGTTTGCCTGCTGTTGCCTGGTAAACAGACTCAGGTTCCGCATTGGAGCCTGAATCCACAATGCTGGCTGTGTCCTCATGGAGTTCTATCAAGGGACACAAAATGGCACTCTGCCTTGTTGGCTATGATGTTCATTTGTGTCATGGCACTGTCTGCCAGGCTTTCTACTTTGTTATCAATGCACATGTCATGGGAGGGTACTTTAAAACTAGGCAGATGTTCCTATTTTTATCAGACTTTCAATTATTCTCTGAACAAGGACGCTGTTTCCTACTTTATCTGATAGGCTGTTTCCCGTGACCATCGCTGCTCCTTTAGATGCCTGTAGTGCCTCAGACTTGCCTAGGGTGCACCCATCAACCTGGCATCTGTCCCTTAGGACATGTCCCTGTCATCTTCTAGGCACTCCCTGGATTTCTAGCACCACACAGCATTCCAGGCTTGTTTTGTTCTTCCTTGCCCCAGCTCTACAATCAGCCATATGTCTCGGCAGCCCTGGTTCTCTTTAGTGGAGGACATCACTTAGAGGCAAGGTCTGACCAGTAGGTGTTTGTCTTGGTTTCCTTTTTTCTTGTTGCTGAGACAAAATACCTGATGCCCCAAATTAGGGAAGCAATGGTTTATTTAGCTCACAGTTTTTGGAAGTTTCAGTCCTTACTCAGCTGGCTCCAAGGTAGGGTGGTGTGGCTAAGGGGCAGCCGTTCATGGCAGCCGCAAGCAACAAGACCAAAAAGACAAAAGGGAAAAGAGCACATCTCCTTCCCTTCCTTATATTGTATGCCTGATACCCACCCCTGAGCAGGTGCAGCACTCACACCACCAATCCCAGCACTAGACAATGAACCAATCACAAGTGCTAGACTCAGCCACCTCCATGACTGCATTAGGCTTTGGGGGTACACTTAAACAGACCATAACAGTGTTCTTTGCTGTTGGATGTCATTCCACAAAGGCAAGGCCTGTGTATACTTACAGAAAGATAGACAGACAGACAGACAGACAGATGACACAGCGTAACTGCACATGGATATTTCCTTTGACCAACAGTGGGAAACGCTGGCTCCCATGATTATTGATCTAGTTGCTCACTTGCTCACTCCCTTAGTGTAGCTGTCTCCAGCCCTCAGATGGCTTCTCACTGAGTGCCGTGCCCACCATTTCCCCTGCTAGCGCAGCTCAGGCTGTGTCCCTCCATCTGTGTGAGGCTGCCCCTCGAGTGGTGTCCCCTTCCTTCTCAGGCTGTGTCCCTGCTGTTTGGCTCTGAATGCTCCTTGGTCATGGCTTCATTGCTCTTGGACAATTTCCCACTTAGCCTATTCTCAGATGGTGCAGATGCTGTGGTTTTGGGCCTCATCAAATGGCCTGGGGACTGAGCCATTCCATTAGGAAAGAGAAGGACACGGAGGGAAGGGAAGTAGTGGACACTGAAGAAAAAGAGATGAGCACATTGGAACACAGCATTGATCTGTGGGGAGGAGAAGATAATTCCCAGTTCATCTCAGTGATTTGCCATGTATTGGTCTCCACAAGCTTTCTTATAATCCTTTTCTCTTTTGTTATGCTAGCTGGGTTTCAAAGAAATGTTTTATCTGGAATCTGGGACTATGAAAAGGTTATGTAATCCTTTAATAATGAAACGAAGAAAAAGTGTAATATCAGGAAATTTAAAGAGCAGTAGTTTTATATTTGTATTGCCCACATAAGAAGAATATAGCATTTCTGCACAATAAACAGGCTAAACACCACCATCTCTTAGCAATTCACTACTGACTAGGAAATAATTTTATTTATTTTAGTGAGATGATATGCATTTGATGAAGAGTTCCATTAGTGCAGCAATGAGCCATCTTTTGCTTATCAATATACCAAAGCAAAGGGAAACTGAGGCTGGGAAGACTAGATGCAACCTCCACCCTCATGCTGGGGTGGCTGCTTCCCCTGGGGAGGTGCCAACTGTGCAGTTGCTGGAGAAAGGTAGGAGGCTGGGATCTCTTCCAGCCTGAGGCAGGGCGTCCATGGGACGATAGCCATGGTCTGAAGCTTGATCTGAGGGGCGCTTCTGTCCTTGTCAGTAGGCATCTTGTCCGCTCTTCCTTTACTTTACTTTTGTAGGTCACGGTCACTGTCAGCATAATCCTGACGCAAACTCAATGAATTTTCACATATTCGTATTTATGCATTATGATTGGATTTGTATTGAAATTTACTTAGCTCTTCTTACATTTCTGTTTCTTTGATATTCATAGCACATTCTGAATTTTCATTTCATAGATCTTTCATTTTCCCATGGAAGAGGGGAGAATTTAAATATAGATTTACTTAAGCAAAACTGTTATGTGAAAATCCATATTTATTAAAGAGGATAGGCTAAGGATTGTTTATTGGTTTTCTAACAAGATTATTTTTGTGTTAGGGAAAATTTGCAGGATCCTTTTATGCTGCGAACGCTTTAATATACTTAAGTTATGATAAAATTGGAAAATTTTTATTGTACCTAATATAGCCTGTGGTCTATGGCAAGTGTATAATCAATAGCGATTCAAATTTGTTACATAAGTCTTTCTTTTGATGCATAACTCAGGAAGTGTATATTGGAGTCTGGAATTAAATTGCATTTAGAATCTAATCTGGGAAGCTCAAAGGAAAACAGCAGGTTACCAGCTGTCCAGTTTCTGGCTGTGGAGGAGACTAATTGCTAGGAATTTGAATCTCTGTTTTTACTGTTTTGTCTTTGGAAAAGCAGACTATTATTTTTTCATAAAACTAAAGAAAGGAGAACACATCACAACCCACTGTATACAATATGAAACTGTGAATTGAGTATAATCCATATCCTGTTTTAACCAGCTGGGGTTTTTTACCTGTTCTAAAGGCACTGGGACATGTAAGGAGTGGAGGAAAAATGAGAAGAGGTAAGAAATGGGAGAGCGTCTCTTGTGACTAAACCCTTTTTAGAGGAAATCTAAAAGCATCTCACCTTCCTGAGCTTTATTCTCCCTTCTGATCCCTCCCCTCCTGGATCCAAACATTCCCTTCTCCAAATGGCAGAAACTTTGACCTTGGTCCTAAGATAGAGCGCTTTGGTAATGCAAGTGAACAACAATATTAAAACTGAACACAGGAGATCAAGTCATGATAAAAATGTTCTTTCAGTTTCTGGAACAAAAATACAAGAAAATTGGAGACATAATTTCCAGTTGGTGATTAGAAATTTGACTGTAGTGGTAGAATGTAGTCTCCAAACTTATTGAGCTGCTTTGGGGAGGCTGTTGGAGAAAGGAGGAGGCAGGGAAGCCCTATCTGAACATGAACCTTAATCCTCCTTTTCATGCTCCTTTGATCAAATCCTTAGAGATTTGATCAAAGGAGCATGAAAAGCGGGATTACTCTAAGAATACAGTGACAGTTACCACACACTGTCCCTATCCTCTTGATTTTGTCATATGAACTGGAGTCCCCTGCTCATTAAAAGAAGTGGATGTGTGTCTAATATGATACTTTATTATAAATTTATTAAGCATTGGATATGGCACCTTTCATTGACATTTTCTTGACATCTTGGTAGTGATTTTCGTCCTACTTGAACAAATTCATATATCGTTGGTCTGTTCCTTATGAATATCTGAGCCTCTGCCCATTCTGCTTTTCCTAAAGAAGGGCGGTAGTTTGTGAAAAACACTAATTCGGGGCCTCTATTAACCCTCCAATAATTGCTTTTTGAAATCTGTAGAGAAAAATGAGAAAATCAGTATCAGTCACACAGGATAGCCTCCTCCTGCACACACAGAACATGGTGCAGCTGCAGCACCTGTGACACAGAGAGAATAATGCTCAACTCTAGTAGGTGTGTGACTTTGGTCCTGAAGGACTCTTGTTTAAGAGGAGAAACTCAACCAGTTGGTTCAGTATTGAGAGGAAATACACATTGACACTTGGAGATATTTCAGGGAGAGACAGAGCTGGGACTGGGGTTGTTTATCTGTAAAATGGGAATAATAATCATGGCATCTTCCCAGAACAGCAAAGATGGTTAAGTGAGGGGATAAATGAAAAGAACGTAAGTGGGCCAAATCGTAGTTGGTTCTTTGGAACATCAGATATTAGTAATAATAACAGCTGCTTCCCGTGGTGGCGCACGCCTTTAATCCCAGCACTCGGGAGGCTGAGGTAGGCAGAGCATTGTGACTTCAAGGCCGACTTGGGCTACTATGCGAGGCGAGCGCAAGGCCGGCCTGAGCTACATAATGCGACCCTGCCTCAAAAAACCAGGGCCGGGAGTTTGGCTCAGTGGCTTAAGCACCTGCCCTGGCAGGTGCAAGGTTGTGAGTTCAATCCCCGGTGCCGCAAAAAAAAATAAAAAAATAACAGCTGTTTCCTGGTAGATCCACGACATTCTCACTGGGAAGGCTGCAGGCAGAAGGAGGACACGCACTGCCTGTGTTTGTAGCAGTGATCACAGCACAAGAATCATGTGCATTGCTTTCACTTGCCCTGGAAGATATGAAATCCTGATGGACATACTCAATTGATGTTTTGGGTGTTCATCTTAGCAGCTTGAGAGTTCCTTGATGTGGAGAGGAGCCAAGGAGTGCAGGATGGTGGGCGGAGGAAGCTGTTGGCCATAGGCAGAGTCTGGGTGTGGATCCCACTTCTGCTTTGTGACTGTATGTGCTGAACAGAGATCACTCAGATCACAAGGGAAGCTTGGCCAGCAGCACCAGGGATGTTGTCAGGAGCTGGTTCAGATGTCCACTTGTTCCGATACTGCCTGCACAACCTCCCACCCCCAGGTCATGCCTTCTGGAGGTAACTCACGCTGATGATTGATTGCACTGGTGTGTAAATTCCTTCCATTCTGCTCCCCCATGGGGCAGCTCTAGGAGGCCGCTTCAGCTCCAGAGCGTCATGTGTTTGTCTGAAGTTGTTGGCCCTGTGCTGCAGTGCAGTCTCTCCCTCTGTCTGAAATCTATTTCAAAATGTGCTTTTTTTTTTTTTTTTGGTCAGTACCTGGGATCAAACTCACAACCTCGCACCTGCCAGACAGGTGCTTAAGAGACTGAGCCAAGCTCCCGGCCCTGTTTAACTTACTTGGTTTCCTCACCTGTACAGTGGCAACAGCAGTGGTGGGCTCTTCCCACGCAGTCGCTGACCTTGGTGCTGATTGCTTATGAGGAGCCTGTTACTAAACTGGACTGGGACTCAGCTCCCAGTGGACAGTGAATGGCAGTAGCAGCAATCATATATTTTATTCTGCTTACATGATTTTGCAAAAACTAAAAGAAATGGAACATAAAATATTTTGGAGAGCATGGTCATAATTGAATTTCAAGTGACCCATGGGTTTGAGTAGGTAAGAGTAGGATTACACATGTGTGATGCCTTCAGAGCTTTTCTGACAGACCATCCTCTTGTGAATTGCATCTGGACCTAGCAGTGAGCTTCACCCTGGCGAGGTGCTGCAAATGCCCGCAGTTCACTCTCAGGGGCTGTGCAAAGTTCTACTGATGCCTGAGGGTTTGAATTCTTCTGGATCCCTAGGATGCTGAGACATAGCTCTGCAGATGGAGACATTGGCAGGAACCAGCAGGAAGACAAGTGTCGGCCTGTATGGGGGCCACTTGCCCAGTGGGCGTCTTGGATCTCCATGCCACTCTTTCTCCGGATTGTCTATCCTTGGAGACGCCCACTTCCATGTCTGTCCAACCTTGAGAGCTGCTCTTTTCCCTCACCTTGTCCACCTTCCTGCTGCCTTGATAAAATGGATTCGGTCGTGCCGTAACTCAGTGTGTAGTCAGGAAGATATGCACGTATCCAGCTCCATCTCTCTCAATCGCTCCTACCTCCTCCAGCTGAGGAACCCCAGGACCACTTGAAAATTAGTGTAAACTAACCCGCTTAAAACAACGGAAACACAGATTCAGACATTTATTCTCATGCACAAATCAAGATCAAGATGTTGCCATAGTTGCTTTTTCTGGGGGTTCTGATGAGAATCTACTGGCAATAAACCTTGGTGCTTCATAACTCAGACCTTTGCCCGCCTCTTTACATTCTTTTTTACAGTCTACACCTTCTTCTCTTTGTGCACCTTCTTTCCTTCTCTTTTTCATAGGGACACGGGATACTGCATTCAGAGCCTTCTCAAAATTCAGGATGATCTCATTGCAACATCCATAGCTTAATTACATCTGCAAAGACTCTGATTCTGGAACAGCCATGCACTGAGGTTTCCATGGGACCTAACTGTGGGAGAGGGGCCCCGTCGTGCTCAGTGTAGATGGCAGCCTGCAGGAGGGCCACAGCGCCACTTCTGTCACTCCCTCCACGTGAGGTTGCTGTCTGCTCTCTTCGTTCCCCAGGCCTGGGATCCTGTGGACTTCTTCTCTCACAGATTCAGGCAATGTTCAGTTCTGTGGGGCACAGCATACAAAGATACCTGCTTGAAAGATATTATGGTAATACAGGAAAACCAAGCAAAACTAGAATTCAGAGTGAAGGAACATATGGGAACTTTATCCTTGTTTAAACAAAACGATCACCCTAAGGAAAGCAAAAAGAAAACTTGCCAGATGATTGCAGAGAGATTGGGCAACTAAACATCTGCCCATGGCTTTTTGCCTATTTTAAAATTAGGAAGAAAAGAAAGAGAGACAGAGACAGACAGAGACAGAGAGACAGAGACAGAGAGAAAGAATATAAATCTGATTCATAAAGGGTTTTCAGTGAATACCCTTCTTACAACCACGTGTGAATTGTCTTACTTGAGCAGTTTTTCATTTGATTCTCTTAGTATTCAAGGTTAATAGTCAGGTCTTTATAATTTTCAAAACTCCTTCTAATTACTTTACCTGTTACCACCATAAGAAATTAACATAAACGTTGTGATAGTAGACACATTTGTACTATTTTTTATTTAATAAGACTACTGTTTTCCCTCTAAACTATGTACTGATCTTTGGATTAAGTAAAATAAATTTTATAATTTGAAAGAAATAGGTTTTTTACGTAGAGAAGGTCCCCTCCCATTCTTCCTCTCTCCCTTCCGCCTGCTCTCTTTTTCTCTCTGTAGTGGATCTAAAATTTTATTTCCCATGGACACTGTATGACTTCAGTGCTTATATGATATTGAACAATTCATAAATTTTTAGAATTATCCTCAATTTGTGACATTGTATTTTATATTTTATTTGTGGCTTCTTTGGCCAGTAATTTGCTGGGGATTTTGCATGTGTCTTGTCGGTAACAAGGACAAACACTTTGGCTTTTCTGGTTCTGAATGGGTCTGGTGCTTCGCTGACTGATAAACTGCTTTCGTCTTGATAGTTTGTATAGATTAGGTTAGATACCACTGTTTTTCCTGTGAAATATTTCTGTTTAGATTTACCTTCCCCACTGGAGTTTGCTCTGACCAAATATATTTTCTTGTAAATACAATCTCTTTCATTCAAAGACTCAATTTTATTTCACAGAGTTGAGAAATCTCTTCATGGTTTCAATTTCCTCTGTGTTTGTGTTTACTTTTCCCTGGCTGGTTTCTTTTTCTTAGAATTTGGCTTTTCTCCATTTATTCCTGTAATATGTAGCTAATGCTTTGGTTGCTTTACCTTAT
Source organism: Dasyprocta punctata (assembly GCA_004363535.1). Classification (NCBI taxonomy): domain Eukaryota; kingdom Metazoa; phylum Chordata; class Mammalia; order Rodentia; family Dasyproctidae; genus Dasyprocta; species Dasyprocta punctata. The sequence goes on from RJWM01013633.1 coordinate 12,718, forward strand.
TTCTCCAAGGAGTAAGTTTTGGGTATATTTGTTATTATTAAATTTCCAGTTTTTTACACTTACTCATTTATTTCAGGTTTTTTTTTTTCCTTAATTAGTTTCTTACGTTGGTTTCCCTCATCATGTTTTGTTTTGTATTCCCTAACTTCTGTGTTAGGTACTTAATCTATGTTTTTCTTTTTCATTCATTTATACTGGAATAAATAATGAAGACTGTAAATTTCCCTTTGAAACAGCTTTGGCTTTCTGCTTTAGATGTATTCATTAACATTATTTTCCATACATTTTACAACTTGATTTGCATTTTTTGACACAGACAAATTTCTGTTGTTGCTGTTTTCTTTCCAGGCAATTAGGGGAGTTTTTTTTTTTTTTTTTTTTCTGGTTTTTTTATTCTTTTTAGTTTTATTGCATTAAGCACAGGGACCATGTTCTTTCTTCTTCTTTATGCACCCACCCTTTAATATGAGCTGCGGTGGCTGCTGTCCTGTGGTGGCCATTCCCATCAGTGCCAGAGTGGACCGAGCATGCGCTGTGGGGGCAGCAGGGGCCTTGTTTAGTCCTGCTGCGTCCCCGTATGGGAGGTGTGGACCAAGCTACAGAGACAGACTGGCCGTCCCCGGTGTCCCTGGCTGGCTGCTCCCTGCTCTAGCCTAGCTTCCTAAGTGGTGGGTCCAGGGCTGCCGTCCACGTCCCCACCATGGGACCTGGTTGTCCTGGCTGTCACATGTCTAAGTGAGCCCTTCGATGGCACAGCTCGCTCCCTCCTGATGTCTGCCAGCTTGGCTGCCATGTCCTCCTCTAGCGTGTTTCCTCTACCTCCACCCTGGGTGCTGCTGGCTTTTATCAGCTGTCACTCCCACTTGGAGGCTGGGGATTCTGTCGGTCGTGGAATTTTATTGGAAACAGCAGTTGCACACATGTGTCTAGTTCTCCTAGATGTTCTCAACAGTTTCCACATACAGAGGGAGAAAGGTTGTCTTTGTGTATCAAACTGGATATATTTAATCCTTAACCTTTTCTTTGCTATTTTAAAAACTTACCTTGTTTGTGATATCTCAGGATCAAAACATAGATCAAAATATGGACTTAATATAGAAAGACAAGGGTAAAAAAAAAAAAAAACAAAGATAAAGAGAATGAACCGAGGATTCTTATCATAGAAGTTATTTTTCTAAGAGTCTAAGCCAGGGCATAGTTTTCTTGCGTTAGAAAGGCCAGCAGTTCGGTATTTCAGCATTGCTTAAAGCGTTCATGCAGCAAAGACCCCTGTTCTGATCCTTAAGGATTTCCGCCTTCCCTTTCCTTTATTTGGATTTCACCTGCAGAAGACAGAACTGCTTTGGGGCAGATGAGGAAGTTAAGGTAGACGGTGTCAGAGTCCCTGGTTTAGGTGACTACTGGTGAATGGCTGATCTGACGTGAGGGGTGGAGCAGAAGCCCAGCCCAGCCTGTGCTGCTCGCGTTCTTATCCGTAGCCCTCACATCGTACATATCCTCCCCGCCCTTCTTTTGGCCGCACATTCCTGGGACCTTGAGAGGAGCAGAGGTCTGTGGCGGAAATTAGAGCTTTTCAATACTTTTATTTGCCCCAGCCTCTGAGTGTTCAAAGTATCAAATGGTCCGCATGTGACTAAATCCTCGAGTGTCTGAATGAGTGAGCACTTGCATGTGTGACTGAACGGAGAGACGGGACAAGCATCCTCGTATCTTTGACATCACCAACCACGGAAGGAGGGACAGCTCTTTCTCACCACATCCACTGCTTCTGTATGGGGCGACTGGGTGTAAAGTAGGTGAGGCCAGGAGAATTTTCTAGGTAGTCATGGAGGGCAAGGACCAACCTGATGTCATCAAATCTTTATGTAATTCATTTATTTTCTTAAGGTAAGCCAGATCCTTGAGTAGACTTTAAGTCCCTTTCTGAGCTCTTCAAATTTATAGTACTAGAGAGGAATTAGAAGAAAGACACCAAGATGATTGAAGAGACAAGAAATGGCAAGAAATGGAATATATAAAGAAAAGTTCAAAGATCTGGGATTACTTGTTATTGGAAGGAAGATGAGCTAAAATTGAACTGCCTCCAGTGATGTGAACAGAACTCACAGAAAGAATAGTGACCAGATGCTTGACTCCCCACAGCTGCGATGAAGCTTGTCTTCCCTAAGAGAGACTGCTTTGTTTTAGCTCCTTCACTAGGCGGAGATTGTTACTGATTTATTATCTGTGTGATACGGACAGTTCCAAAACTACTTCGAGAGAAACTGAAAGCATTGATGTGACATAAACAGCCTTTTACGTCACTGCAGAAGTTTTGTCAGTGAAGCCCTTGGTGATTCAAACCCTGCGTCCTCCCCTCTGTCACAGGCTTCTTAACAGGTGGAGAGTGCGCTTCCTGGTTTAGTGGGAAAGAGGTTCCCCAGGCAGAGCTGGGCCTCCATTTGGGAGGTCCCCCTGTTTTCCATGGCTGGATATGATCCGGACTCCAAAGGGCTGGACCCACAATGGTGAGAGCACTCTTCAGCCCTCAGACTGTCCAAAAGGTGGACTTGGCAATTGTAGGTTACAACTGTTGAGAAAGAAGGTAGATCCCCCCAGAGAGCTCAAGGTAACCCACAGACCCACAGCTATGCAGATGAGATCCATGGTTATCCCAGACTGGCTCAGCAGCAGTTGGTCCAACTGATAGTTGGTCATTTTTGTGCCTTCCCTTAGGGAACCTCCTCACATCTCTGGAAACCATCACTGTCATACTGTGAAATCTCATTGCAAAGCTGTTTTTTAAAATTTCTACCTCTGTTTGTTGTATCATCTGCTTTATATCAAAACCCATCCTGGATATTTCTCCCAACTGGTGTTTGCTTCACCTTCTCATCTAACAGATGTTTGGATTTTTGTGGGGTTTCAACACAGCATAGTTTCTTTTTCTTATAAATAAGGTTTCACTGTGATCTTAAGTTTCTAGAGCAAAAGCTCTCATTTCTAAGGAAATCTGAGTGAAAGTAAGCCTGTAGACTTCACAACTATTTCTTTTCCTCCCTGTAACTGTTTCCAATGGAATTTAACTAGTTTTGTGGCTTTTGATGAAAAGACTAGGGAAGGGTGTACACATTTTATCCTGAAGTTAGAGTATGTTTTTACCAGACATCTTACAAAATACCTCAGACTTAGTGTTTTGGACCAGTTTAAGGTTTTCATTTATTATTTAAAGTGTTTTCAAATCTAATATTTCTAACATGCCTACAATAAAACTATTTCCATTTTATTGCTGACTTTGTGCCTTACATATAATACATAAAAATCATTTAAAATATTTTTCATGTCTTATTAGTGCATATTGATTATACACATTAGTCTTTTATTTCGGCAGATTCGTACATACACATGACAACAGAATCACTGTCCTTGCCCTGACCTCTCCCTTGGTTTCACACTTCCCTATGATATATTTTGACCATATCCATCCTCCCTGTCCCTGCCCTGACAGCACCCTCGTTTTTATTCTCTTTTTCTTGTCCAGTAATATTCTCCTCTCTACGTTCTTGTCATCTTTCACATATTAGGGAGAAAAGGTGATATTTGTCTTTCTGAGTCTGGCTTCTTTTGCTCAACTTGATGATCTCTAGATTCACTTATTATCCAGCAAATGGCATGATTTCATTCTTTCTGTGGTTGAATAATAGTCTCACACATTTTTCTGTATCCATGTGTCTCTCGACGGGCACCTAGGCAGGTTCCATTTTTTGTCTTGTGAATTATGCCACAATAAATATGGGTGTGCTGGTCTCCCTACAGTATGCCAACTTTAACTATTTCAAGTATTTACCAGGGAATAGTGGAGTTGGATCAAATGGTAGTTCTATTTTCGAGTTTCTGAGGAAGCTCCATGCTCATTCCCATAGTGGTTATACTAATCTACATTTTCATTTCTACTGTAGAAGGATTCCTTTTCACCCGCCATCCTTGTCAATATTTATTATTTTTTTGTGCTCTTGATAATATCCATTCGGACTGAGGTAAGATGGAATCTCAGTGTGGTTTTGATTTGCATTTCCCTAATGGATGAAGATGTTGAACGTTTTTTCATATGCTGATTGGCCATTGGTACTTCTGAAAAATGTCTGCTGAATTCACTTGTCTATTTATTATGTGGACTATTTGATTTTTGGTGTTAAGTGCTTTGAATTCTTTATGTATTTCATATATTAATTCTCTGTTTGGAGAGTAGCTTAAAAAGATTTTGTTTCTTCTGCAGGGTTTCACTTCACTCTTTCATTTTCTTTGCTGTGCAGAAACTTTTTAACTGATGTTGTCCCTTCTGTCGAATTTTGTTGTTACTTCCTCTACTACTGGAGTCCTAGAAGTCTTTGCCTGTGTCTGTGGCTTCATGTGTTTTCCCTCAGTTTTCTTTTAGCAGCTTCAAAGTTTTGGGCTGTATATCCAGGTATGTGATCCATTTTGAATTCCTTTTTGTACAGAGTGGAAGATAGAGATCCAGTTGTAGTCTTCCACAAGCAGCTATCCAGTCCTTTCAGCATTATTTGTTAAAGAAGCTGTCTTTTCTCCACCTTATATTTTTGGATCTTTTGTCCAGAGTAGAATAGCTGTACGCATATGGGTTTGTTTGTGTGTCCTTTGTTTTGATCCCTTAGTCTGTGTGTCCATTTTTGTGCTCTTGTTACTATGGCTCTGTGTGGTATATGTGAAGTTGGGTTTTGTGACACCTTCGGTCTTACTCTTTGGTTTAGGATTGCTTTGCCTATTCTGGGTCTTTGGTATTTCCATATAAACATCAGGGTTGGTTTTTTCTAGTTATGTGAAGAACATGATTGGTATTTTGATGGAGATTGAATTGAACCTGCAGATGGCTTTTGGTAATGTTGCCATCTTAATAATATTAATTATGCCAATCTGTGAACTGGGGGGGGGGGTCTTTCCATATTCTAGTGTCTTATTCCTGTTCTTTCTTCTGCATTCTGAAACTTTCACAGAAGAGACCTTTCACCTCCTTTGTTATACTGACTCTTAGGTTTTTTATTTTTTTATTTACTTTGGAAGCTATTATGAATGGAACTATTTATCTGATTTCTTTCTCAGGTAGTCCACTATTGGGGTATGGATAAAGTATTGATTATAAAATGTTGATTTTATTCCTGTTTTTTTTTTTTTTTGAAGAAAAATGATTTTGATGGTCGCTGGCTCCATGTCTCAATGTATGTTCGAGTTGAAGACCAGCCTGACTGCATAGTGAGACCCTGTCTCAAAAAGACAAGATAGAGAAAGAAAGAAAGAAAGGAAGGAAGGAAGGAAGGAAGGCCTAGCAGATGAGCCTAGCATGCTTCTGCTGCGTCTGGGTGTGTCCAGGAAGTGGGGCCTTTCCTCTTATCCGTGCTCCCTCCCCCCCCCCCTCTGGCACTGCCTCCTGCTCTGCTCCCTGGTGGCCCTGAGCTACACAGCTTTGCCCCACGATGTCTTTCCACCGTGTTCAGCTGATGATGGACTGAATTCCCGTAAACCATGAACTGAGTGAAACTTTCCCTCTTTTAAATCGTCTTTGTCAGTATTGTGTCCAGCAATGGGAAAGCGGACAGATCCAGTTCGCCAGCTCAGTGTCTATCCCGCAGCCCGCTTCCTCCAGGCTTCTACCACAGAGCTCCCAGTTTCAGCCTCCTGTGTCCTTCTCTGTGGATGGCACTCCCGCCCCCAGACTTCCCAGCTTTCCCACTGAGGCCCACCTCATCCTCTCCTCCAGCTCACCTAGACTCTGTCACGTGCACTCCCTGCTCTCTCCCAGGTCCCTCTGCTACTTTTCATCCTTCCACCACTGCCCTGGGTCAGGGCGCCAGGATGCCCAGGTTGCTGCAGGCTCCCCAGTCTCGCCACAGCCACCCACATGACTCTCCTTCAACCCATTCTGTCCATGTGATCCTTCAGCAGTTCCATGTTACCTGCAGAACAGAATAATCCAGCTCTCCAAGTCTCCATAGGACACAGTCCCTCTGCTCCTACAGTCTGTCCCTCCCTTTCCCTGCATGGATTCTGAGTTCTGCCTGAACCGAGCTCCTTGCAAATTCTTGGTTATGATCTATTATCCCTCCCATTAGTTCTGTTCTGTGCTCAACTCACAGTATCCCAGTGTTGTCACCCAGTCAGTGCTTAGCACCCAACCTAGGTGTCCCCTGCAGGAAGTCCTTTATGATCCGCCAGCTTGCCCGGAGCCTGGTTAGCAGCTCTCAGAGTCGTCCCCTGCTTCTCTGACCTTGGTGACACTGGTCTCTTCATTGACTCCTGTGCTACCTCAGAAGCTCCTTTGGAGGAGGACTTCAGTGTTGATCTCTGGCCCACAGTGGACACTGCCTACAGGGTTTACAAAATGCCTCTGTCTGCTGCGTCTGACATTTGCAGCCTCAAGCTATAGAACTGACAAAGCTTACTTGCATTCTATACGAGCAAAAATAGAATTTAAATTCTTTTGTAACATATTTTTCTGCTAAATCTCCCAGACCTAAAAGACATGTTTCCCTTTTACAGAAATAGCATGATGCATAATGGAAAGAACCTTAATTTTGGAATCAGAAAGACTTGTGCTAAAATCCCAGTTTTGCATGGATTGGTTGTATGAATTTGAGCAAGTGATTTAGTGCCTCTGACCATCTGTTTACTTATCTGTAATAAAAGGTCCAATAATGGAGTTAGACTGAGGATTAGGGATTGGGCATTTGTAATTCCTAACTAAATGCTGAATGCTTGGTTCTTGTGTCCAATGCGTAGCACCCACTCATTAGGTTATGGCTCTCTCTCGCTCTCTCTCTCTCTCTCTCTCTCTCTCTCTCTCTCTCTATATATATATATATATATATATAATGAAAAGTTTTATGTATGTAAGTTAAACCTCTTCATTATTTCTTGATAACACATACATAATCATTCCTTAAAATAAATAGAGAAGGGGCCAGGGATATGGTTCAGCAGCATAAGCACCTCCCTGGCAAGTGCAAGGTCTTGAGTTTGATTCCCGGTACCAAAATGAATGAATGAATTAATTAATTAAATTTAATTAAATAGAGAAGTTTTGCCTGAGATATGCAAATGGGAGAAAATATTTTCCATCAAGCAAGATAACCATTAGTAGAGTTTTAGAAGCATTAATGGCTGAATAATACAGTTTGTAATGGGAAGGACTATAATGCTGGATCAATTGGAACAAAAATCAAATGTCCAAAGCTATCCAATACCACAATATAGTATAACATGTAAGCATGAGAGCTACTTGAGCTGGTTTTCAAAATTCATTTCTTGAATAAAATTTTGACTTAATTGGACTCTTTCTACAAATCAAGTAACAACTTTACTAAAACTACATCTTATAAATTGAGGTGTATCATTAAATTGATGTCCGTTGCGAGTTTGTTCATCTATCCAGCAGACATATTTTAAGCAATGACTGCACTCGAGCCCTTTTTTGTGGAAATCCATATATATATATATATATATTTTTTTTTTTTTTAAACACAGAAACAAAACCTCTATTATGGTAGCATTGATGAGGAGACATATGAGGAAAACAGCATCCAGGGATGTGAACCTGTGACAGTTTTACAAAGGCTGGTTATTCTTTTTGTAGTATAATTTTACACTAAGTAACTCACCGGAATCCAGCATCTGACCAGGTTCTACGTTTAGATTCCAGGTGGGGCTGGACAGTGGTACCATTCTTGCCTGTTACTTGACTGTGAGGTTGCTAGGGGGACTCATGAGGGGGAACTTGAGCCACAAAGAGAGACTTGTGCATGCTCCTGCACAGGGATTTCCAGTCCGCTTCTGGGAAGGGCTGGAGAGTAAATATTTTCCAAGCAGAGGCCATCTGGTCTTTGTGCTGCTCCTCAGCCCAGCTCCAGGAGCGACCACAGGTGACGAGCAAGCCACCGGGAGTGGGCTGTTCCCCGACAAAACTTTGTTTACAAAAACAGGCAATGACCTAAGCCACAATAATAACCAGCGATCTTATTTTCACTCCAGTGATAGTGGTGGATCACTCCACAAAATGTCTGCTTGCAATTAAAATTTTGTAACTAGCACAGTTAATTACTTTTTTCAGAATCTTACACGACATCCAAAACAACCTTTCTCTGGGAGATCTACCCCCATTTCTTTATTCTTTGAGTCTCAATAAGTGTACTTGTATGAAATCCCAATGAATGTGAGGTTGATTTTTATTTAATTGGTATCAACACCTCTCCTCAGGCAGGGAAACTGGGGATTTTTATTCTTTCCCATCCCTGATTTCAGCGATGTCCTGAATGTGTCTGAATCTCTCTGCTGGATTTCAAGCAGATGCTTTGAATTTCATGCAGTACATTTACATTTTCTGGCACGGTGAAAGTGCCTGGTTGATTCAGGCACACATGCCATGAATTTTTCGGTGTGCAGGGTGCTGCTAGACGTTTCCCCGCAGTCTCCAGCAGAGCAGATGGAGCCGTCCAGAGCACGCCGGTCAGCATTGCTCACAGCTCCTATCCTGACTGAGGTCTCGGTTTCACAAAGACAGGCTGCTGTCAGTGAACCAAGTCTGCACTGTATTCGACTAAAGGGCTCTTGATTCTTAATGTTTCTCTTGCATTCCTACCTCTCCTCCTCTCTTTTATATTTAGTCCGAATCCACAGAAGAACTAAAGAAAGATCAGAGCTTTGTGAGGAGAAGAGGAGCTTGAGGATGCTTGCCCTGTGATTTTTGGCTATCATAGCTGTCCTGTCCTTCTCTTTGCTGAGCATGGCTCCCAAGTGCTGTGTCCCTACACAGTGTCTCAGCCACGGTCATTGCCCCTGACCAGCGTACAGGGTCCAGCCCAGAAGCACCCATTATCGGACTTTTTCCTTTGCATCTGCTTTTATTTATTCATTTATTTATTTACTTTTATGAAACACAACCAAATGATTCTAAATGCTTTTGTCTTCTGACACAGTGCACTCTCATTAGGTCTTCAAAGACTGTTGTGAAATTTTGTTTAGAACATCTGAAAATGTAGCCTACAGGGTTTTCATGCTCTGCCCAAAGCTGGCGTCTAAAAATAAAATTTAAGCTGACTGGCAACATGTGAAGTGCCCGGATCAGCAGATGGTGTGAAATGAGAGCCTTGTAAAATGAAAATATATTCACGAAAATACACAGTCCTTCCCATTTATTAAAGGTCTGCTGGGAACACATGCTCCTGGGAGGTGCAGGGGCTGCGTGGCTGGGGGCTGTCTGAGAGCAAGGGGGTTGTGTTTGAGCACGGTGCTGGGTGAGCTCCTGCCTGAGTTCTTTGGGGACAAGATGGAGGCCTGTGGCTGGGATGGCAGTGCTACCTGGAGGGCCCGGGGCCACCTGTGGAGCCCAAACTCATTGAGGCAGTGTGGCTCCACTGCGACCAAGCGGCTCTGGGGACTCCGCAGTTCCCCTTGCAGGGGTCCCCTTGCTGCCACACACTTTAGATCACAGTCTTCTTTGGTGGCAGAAGGGATGCAGAAACAGCTCTTGTAGCCACTTATGATGACCTCAGTCTACAGGAGATGCCACATATGACGGAAACAGAATACAGACCCCAGAGGAACTTTGTCCAGTTAGCATGTGTGACAGACAGCTTCAGATCAGATTTATTTCAAACGGATGAACGTTAAAAGATAAACTGCCTAAACAGAGAAAGGGAGAAGGCTGATGTCGCAGACTTTCTTACTAAAAGAATTTTAAGTATTTTTGAGGGCTGCAAGTTGGCTAGTTTGTTTGGATTAAAGCAGAATTCTCATAGGGCCATGTGATGTTTGGCCACATAAAAGAAAACAACAAAAAAGAAATAATGGAAACACAGATAACCCTGTCTCGGTGTCTTTACCATGAAATTCACTTATCTCCGATGAAAGATTGAGCCTAGCTCGTGGGCTCACATTTGTAGTTCCGCAGCACTGGGTTGGCTAATGCTAACAAGCATTGGGTTTTCTCAGCACTCTGCATGTCCCAACTCACAGGGTCCTCCCACTGCACACAGAGCAGGGAGCATCGCCCTTCCCACGCGGGGGTGGCCTCGCCTGTGAGGGGGAGACCTCGGATTTAGAAGCAGCAGGTCTGATGGAGAGTCCACCCTCAAACCACTGCGGAGTTACCTGGCTCACTCTTTATACAGTTAAATAGAAGCATTGGTTTCCCTGAACTCCTCCAATATGGGCAGGATCTTAGAGGATCTCCCTGGCTTTACTTGCGCACTGGGGATGAGTTAAATTTTGAATACAGGTTCCCTAACTAGAGGTGCCGGGTTATGACTTACAGGAAGTGCAACTAGGGAACTATTAAAAAAAACAGGTCTCTCTCGCTCTGTCTCTGTCTCTCTCTGCCTCCCTGTCTCTCTCTGTCTCTGTCTCTCTGTGCCTCCCTATCTCTCTCTCTCTCTCTCTCTCTCTCTCTCTCTCTGTCTCTGACAAAGGATGGAACCATCACCATCTTCCTGATTTAGGTCCACACGTGAGCCCTGTGCAAATGCCCCAGTTTGTCCAACAAGAAGTTTGGAGGAGATGACCCTGAGGTCTTTCCCAGAAAAGTCTTTTCATCACTGAGTAAACCAAGTGCAGTGCATCTGTGTAAAAACTACTCCATAACATAGTGAAGAAAGAAAGGTAACAGCTCACAGAGAAGTCAGATAGGTTTGGGCTGGTGTTGAGGTTATGAACGGTGGAGCTCTGCATTCATCAGGCTGAGACAGTTAAGTTTGAAGAGCTAACTAGGTAGCCAGCTGGACGGAGATCAACTACAGTGCTTCTTCCAGATTTCAGCAAAACTCTCCTGGCTTCACTTTCTTTTTTGCCTTCTGGATTTATTTTTCAATAAATTGAGAAACTCCAGAAGAACCACAATCTGTTTACCCTGAAGAACCCTGAAAAAGTCAGTAAACCTTTCCGTGAAGCAAAGTGTAACAAGACAAAGCTTGAGCAGATTTCTAAGAAGAACCTGCTGCCCTGTAATTTCCCGAGCTCAAAGTTCAGCTCCTTGACCCACCCACAAAATTGCGCGCGAGCTTTTCCTCAGTGGCACTTGTTAAAACTGGAGGCTTTGTGACTGCATACTATGTGGTGAATTCATTTTATCATTTTTAGGTTTAATTTTAATTTTTATTTGCATATCTTTGTACATGTTTGCAGTGCATAATGATTGTTTTTACCATGGGGAGTTGGTACATGTATGTAATTAAATTTTCTTTTTCTTTTTTAATACCCTACCCATCCCCTCCTTCCCCACTCCTTCTAACTCTTGGTCCCCTTTCTGTTAGAAAAAGCTCCATTTTCATCATATTCCCCCTTCATTTCTCTTTTTGTAATCTCCTTTCCCTTCCTTCCCACCTGTATCCCTGTATCTCTTGCCCTCCCATTTGAAAAAGATGTCTCTACTTTCTATCCATCTACCATCTATTGTAATTATATGTGTGTGTGTGTGTGTGTGTGTGTGTGTGTGTGTGTGTATGAGAGATTTTTATATAAAACAAACCATGTGATTTTTTCTTTTTGGTCCTGGGGATCAGACTCAACCACCTCGTGCTTACCAGGCAAGCACTTGAGCCGCAGAGCTAAATTCCCAGCCCCAAACCATATGATGTTTAAACTTGTGTGTCTGACTTCTTTCATTTAATAGTATGGTCTCAGGTTGCATTCATTTACCTAAGAATGTCTCAAGTTTAATTTTTTTATGGCCAAGACCTACTCCACTGGCTATAAATACACTTTCCTTATCCATTCGTCCGTTGGTGGGCATATAAACCATTTCCAAGATTCATCTATTGTGAATTGTGCTTCATTTTATTGCTTTAAATGCTAAGTGATTCAGTAAACCAAACTAAGAGGCATAAATAATGTAATTTTAGAAACTAAAAAAATATCACACTAAGCAGAGCAAGTATGTTATATATCCCTTCATTTATTCTAAGATTGTCATTTAGCCTGGTAGAAATGTATCAATTTTATTGATCTTTTCAAAGAACTGATTTTTAACTTTCTTCACTTTTCAGTATCATTTTCCTGATTTCAGTTTTAATAATTTTTGTTTTAATTTTTATTATATATTCTTTCCACTTGATTCAGGTTCTCTTCTTTCTCAAGGTAGACATTAATATTATATGTTTTAGATTCATCTTCTTTTCTAATATGTGAATTTTATGCTATGATTTTCCCTCTGTGCACTGCTTTAGCTGAATCCCATGTATTTCAATAAGTGGAATTTTAATTTTGTTCAAAATATCTTTTTAACTTTCCTTGAGACTTCTTTGATAGACTATTTCAAAGTACATTATCTAATTTCAAAATCCTTGAGGAACTTCTGGCTACATTCCTAGTACTGATTTCTAGTTTAATTGTTATGAGAATATAATGTTCTGAGAACATATTTCACATGATTTTTGTTTTTTTATACTTACTGAGTTATGTTGGATGGTCCAGAACATGTGTTCAATGTGTTGTACTCTATTGTTTTATAAATGTCATCAAGGACAGATTGATTCTTTAGTCATCTTGAAGTCCTTCATACCTTTACTGATTTTTAGTCACTTGTTCTGTCAGTTGCTGAGAATGATGTATTAAGGATGCCAATTATAATCATGGATTTATTTACTTTTTCCTGTTTAATGTTTTTGCCTCACATTTTGACTGTTGGCAGCTGCATGGACATTTAGGATTATTATGCATTCTTGGCAAATTGCCCTTTATCATTATGTATAATGCTACTCTTTATTCTGAATAGTCTTTCTTACTCTGATGCCTGCTTTGTCTGAAATTAATATGGCTATGGTAGCTCTTTCTGATTAGCATTACCAGAGTTATCCAGAAAAACAGAACCAGATACGTACTCACCCACACCCACACCCACACCCACATTAAGAGATTTGCTTCAAGGAACTGGCTTACACAGTTGTGGGGGCCGGCAGCAGATTAAAATCTGGGGAGCAGCCTGGCAGGCTGGAAACTCAGGCAAGAGCTGATGCTGCAGCCCGAAGGCAGAAATTCTTCCTTTTTTGGAAAATTCCAGTATCATACTTAAAACCTTCAACTGATTTGATAGGGCCCCTCTCTTTATGAAAGGTGACTATCTTTACTTAAATCCATCTGATTATAGATGTCACCAAAACATCTTTGCAGCAACACCTAGGTTAGTTTTAATTAAATAATGGGATACGATAGCCTATCCATAAAACTAACCATCACAATCTACCCCTTGTCAACTTGGCACTCATACACCTCTTTTAAAGACATGTTTAATTTTGAAATAGAGTAACAAAGTCATCCTTATAGCATGATACTAGTATCCTAAGTGCAAGGGAAAGTCTACTACCACTTACCCAAGAGGAGATACAGAGGCCTCGGGCAATGTTCCCTCTTCTCCCTTTGTGTCCTGTCACTTAAATGCTGTGCTGTGAAGTGACCTACTATCAGCGCACCTTAGGTTATATAAGATTAGCGGGAGAACACAAAGATCCTTGCAGGGTGTTTGTATTGCATATGTATGTGTATGTGTATATATGCACATCTATACATAAACACATATAGTGTGTTCAGGGAGTTCAGTCTTCCTCTTACAGTGAACCAATCAAATTTTGAATACATTGTTTATCCCATATTCTCTTCAAAGGCCTTCTTAAAATAGATATTCTCACAGTAAGGCTGTTATCAGTAATTATCTTCGTTAATGTTTTAGCTCAGTGTTTCTTTGTGTCTTTGTGGAACAGCCGACTCTTGTTTCACTTTGTCTCTAAACCACTTTAAACCCAAAGTGAGTTCAGCAGTCCGTCTGAGGCGAGATGTCTGCACAGTCTCGTCACACATGTGAAACCTATTGAAGATTTAGACTCACAGACCATGTCAGATCTCTCTTCTTTCCAAATTCAAGGAGAGATGCACTTGAGAGACACAGACAGAAACATCACCCCAAGTCTCAGAGCAGGTGAGCTCCCAGCAATTCATGCCCCTCCCTTCCCTGTGATTGAGAGCCCTTCCAGCAGGATGTGCGCTCCTGGGTAGGAAGAGTCCCAGGGCTCGCAGGAAGTGGCTGAGGCCTGCAGGCAATACTGATTTCCTCAGCTGCCGTATCAAATTGCCATAAATATGGTGGCCTAAAAGGAAACACATTTCTTTCCTTGTGGTGTTGGAGGCTGGGAGTACAAAAATCAGTTCCCCTGGAAAAAGTGCAGTTCCTCCTGGACAGAGGCTCCCGGGGAGAATCCACTTTCTGGGTTTTTCCAGCTTCCAGGGGCTGCCTACTCTCCTGCCTCTGTAATCTTCAGCATCTACTCTGGTCCTTCTGCCTTGTTCTTATAAGAGAATCTGTGACAAATTGTTTCCACTGGGGTCCTACAGAACGGTTCCCAGCTCTAGTTGCTTGCTTTAATCCCATCTCGAGAGTTCCCTGGCCAGGTCAGGAAGTACCTGCATCCTCCAGGCCCTGGGCTGCTGTCCTGGGAGGGGACTCAGCCCATCACCCAAGCCCTGACCAATCTCCAGTCTCAACTGTCATATTACGGTCTTGCCAGGAGGCCTTCAGTTGAGAGAAGACAGAAAGGAATCATTTCCCAAGGAGGATGCCCTCCCAGAGACCAGACTAAGAGAAATCACACAGATACGCAAATAAATATAAGCCGGGTAAACCTGGTGTTCCGACCTGAGACTGATTCATGGGGGAGAACACAAGTTATCCTGAGAGTTCGATGAGTTTGTACCTGGAGCCAGGCCTGGGCTTGTCTCTCCTGAGTCTGCCCTCACCCTTTTCTCCTCTGTTCTGTGTCACATGGTCTGACCCGGGGTTCACAGGCTCTGGGACCTGTTGGCTTCCAGTGGGACTCAGGCCACTGACCCCCGGTAGGAGATTGGGAAGTATAGGAAAGAAAGCACAGCAATGCTCCTCCTTCTCTGTGCCTTCAAAAACTGTTTCTATAGTGCGGTGCCTGCTGCCAATGAAAAGACCTATCTTGATCCTGCCCAGTGACCTCTGGAATCTACTGCTCTCACCTGCTTCCCTTCCCACCACCCTAGGGCTAGAGGCAGGAGCAGTTGACTTTCTCTGTCTCTAATCTCCAAGCTGACTTGCCCCTGCTCCTTTAATTTTGCTTTGAAATTCCTCTATCTCTGGGCAGTTAATTGCCTACATATTCAATTCTCTGTTTTAAAACGGCGTGAAAAAAAATAAAAATAAAGTGATGCGTATTTGTTATCTATTACTACTTAATAAATTCCCCCAGAGCTTAATGACTCACCACAGCATGTGTGATCTCACTTATTTTGTGGTCAGGCATCGAGGCATGGCTTAGAAGGGCCCGCTGACTGTGGGTGCCTCCCAAGATTGAGGTAGTAGGGTGAGGCCACTGAAAGCTCTACTTGGAAAAGAAAACATGTATTAGAGAGCCTGCTCCCCCTGGTGAGCGTTCAGTGCTGTGCTGGCTACTTAAACATCAAGAGCTGTATCACCTCATTATCAGTAAAAGTGCAGGTGGTGAGGAGATCTGTGTGCCTGCCCGGCAGAGGAAAGGGGCCCATTCGTGTCCAGACCCATGCAGTCCCAGCCCAGAAGCCACAGCACCTGGAGCTCAGACAAAGCAAGAATTTCTGCAACATTTATTTTAGATGTATCTGCATGTGTGCTTTTGGAGAACTTAGCATGTTGTCTAGAAGGGCATTTGCTTCTCCCTGAAGGTCATTTTGATGGAGGCAAGGTAATCCATCAGTGCACAATCAGTGGGTCTCACTCCGGCTGATAAGCAGCACTTCTGAACGTTTGTTCTTCTTTGCAATTACATTTTGCCCATAATCCCCAGCTCATGAGTAGCTCAGCCTGGATGACAGGTGGGTCAGAGATATGCTGGGTTATCAGAGCCTCTGCAGCTGTTCCGAGTAAGGTGTATTCTCTGGGTCTCTTCAGACAAGGTCATTGCAGATGACCGAGGTAAATGTCTCCTTCCAAATTATCACTCCCCAGAAGCATTGAGAGAAATTCACTTTCTCTGTCTAGGAATCCATCTGTTAACAATGAGACTCCCCCCATCACTGCTATCTCATATCTGCAAAAATAAATGCCCTTCATTCCTTCCATTAGCATATGTAAAATGCTTTCCTACAGGCACACAAACAGGGGTGCGTTTTCAGTATTGACCTCTATGATTCCACAGGAACGTGGTTCACTGAACATGTTCTCATAATCTTTAGCTTCCTGATGCCCTTCCTAAAGTAGAGTTTGGATGCAAGGTAATGCATGAATACACACATCGACAATGATGGACATCTTGATTGCCATTGACACTTATTTGTGACTTCCTGTGTACTCTCCAAGATGTCTGTCATGCTTGCTTTCATTTGATCTGATAATGAACTCCCTACCTCCTTACTGCTACATGAAAATTCAGGCGTGGAGAGATGAAGTCTTTCTCAGGTGTTCCATGTGCAAGTGTCAGAGCTGCCATTTGGGTTCAGGGACATGGATTCAACTTTCTTAACCCAGCAGCACTGATTCTTTTCCTGTCCATCTCACCAGCTCCACATCTGGGCCATTCTACCATAAACTGGGAAGCTCTGCACTTGTTCCCGTACCCAAGCTCCTTCTCTACTTAGGCATGATCTAGTGAAACCAAACTGGATCACGTCATTTGCATACAAGCCTAACCCACTAGATCAAACCCAAAACTCCTTTGTAGAGTGCCCCATTGTCTGGCTTTTTGACAGCTGGCCCGTCCTTCCACCACCTGCTTTCGTCCATCTGGAACGTCCTGCTCCTGTGCACCTGGAGAGGCTGCTGCCTCTTTCTTCCTCAGATGTCACCTCCTCAGAGAAGCTGAACTCCACCACCTAAGGAGATCCTCATCCTTCCTCTTCTGACCCATGATGGAATTGATGGTGAAGGGTTTCCACATAATTTGATCTATGTATTTCCTTTTTTGTTCAGTTTCTATCTTTTTATGAAACCTTAACAGCTCCAAGAGCTCATAAGAGTGGGATCCACCCTCAGAGTACAGCGCTTCTGCACACTCCCACGGCAGACATCCCACTCCACTGCTACCAAGGATCCCACACACAAGTGTGTCACCCGAGACATCCAGAACTGGGTAATTGCAAGATCCAAATCAAGGACATCTAGTTTCCTTGTTTTATTCATTCTTTCATCCAGTGCCATGGTGCCTGGGCTTTTGGTAGATTTGAGTTAAGAAATATCCTGTGTCTCCAAAAATCTCATAATCCAGTGGACCAGAGAGATGCTGCTCAGGTAATCATGGCAGCGCACTTTGCCTGCTGGAGTCCAGCAAGGGTTAGAGGTGAGGACGGGAGTAGGGAGGCCCGAATGCAGTCCAGGAGGCCCGAAACGTTTACAGGACAGACCCCGGCCTGGATCTTACATCCCTGTCTGTCCTGGGTGAAGGCACACACGGGCAGGTGGACTGGCCTCAGGAGGCGGGGGGCCAGCGAGCTGCCTCTGGCTTGGGAGTCCTGAGCTTTCCTATCTTCTTGTCCTCCTTGCTAGGGATGGCTCACCTGGTGGGCCCTGGCCCTGTGGGCTCTGGCCTGGGACAGTGGTGCTGAGCTGTGCCCCTTGTAGTTAACCCAGCACTTGGGTCCACATGGCTAGGGAAGCTCATGCTGATTGCTTTCTGCTCTCAGTTACTATAGATATATATACATATATTTTGAAATGTATCTCCTCCTTTACCATCTTGCAGCAGACATCCTGCCTGCAGCCCCACACACCGTTTGTACCCCATGGTCTTGCTCTGCAGCTGGTCACGTCCCACCAGTGAAGCCCATGGGCCAGGAGACGCTATCTCTTGTGCTCTGAAATTGCAGCGTTTTTCTTATGGGAGTGCTAGGCATCATGTTGCACTGACTTCATTAATTCCACAAAAGGAAGTTTCGAAAAACCCCATCTTCAGCCCCTGGAATCAAGCACACCTGAAATGAAGTCCTCACTGATTTCATCTCCAGACTGAATTGGTCAGTGGGGATCAGCTCAATTGATCAGTGGGGTTTCATTTTCTTAAGTGGCCAAATTAAACAAATGTATCACCTCTGAATAATGTGCAGCAGGTAGTGCTTTTAAATCAGGAAGGCAGTTTTACCTGGAAAGTTCAAATTTTAAGTCAAATTTGTACAAATCAGTGGTTTCTTCTGAAATTGATTTTTGTCTTTGTTAGAAAAAAATTAGCATTATCTATGCTAATTTACTTGGTAAATACCTGTGTATCTCAGTATACTATAGATAATATAAAATTTATGCATTGTAAATTATATATGTAAACACATGCATCATAGTCTAAAAACCGGTAATTAAAACCTGTGTGAGGAAATGAAATGTCTCATAAAAATAACCTGCATGAATGAAGATTTACTGTGGATTTCTTTTAGATAGCTGTCAGAATATCTAATCATGAGTTCTTCTCTTTGCTGTACGTCTGCGTTTGCGTAAACGATTTCTTTTCCTGTTTTGCACTAGTGGTCCTTAGTTATTCTGTCCCTTTGAGAATAAGCTACCAAGAACTCAGCTTTTTCTAGTAACCTTAGTATTTTTCTTCAGGCTCGTGCACTTTAATCACCAGAATATGTTGAAAGTGCTGTCAAGTCAAGACAGTGCACTTCACTGTAGGCCCTGAAGAACCTTCTTTGGCAACTTGCCTAGAAACCCAAAGCCATCTGTGATTTGCATATAAATGAACTTTGTAGAATTAAAAATCACCCTGCAACCATAATATTTACTTGTCTGCCTTTGTTTCTTGCTCCAGGAGGAAAGGTTACAGTAGGCTGAGTGCAGTCGCTGGTTGTAGGATCTGGAGTTGAGTAGTACTCTGCGCGTGGGCACTAGGCAGCAGAAAATTCATAGGTGGTGATTTTGTAGTGAGGGTAATGGTACCAAAAAGGAAAAGAGCTAAGAAGGACTTTGTGGAGTCACTGGTATTATGTGACAGCTATGGGCTCCATCCCATCGGATTTTCTTTATTCCAAGGACCATAGATGATACATGGACCTCGCATGGTAGTCAGGAGAGGTAATGTTATCCTGGTGCAACAAATGATCCTGAATGCTCAATGACTTATAGCAGGAGTGTACTTCTTGTTCTCATGACATTACTGCCAGCATAATTGGGAGTGGTTCTCCCTCCATCCTCTTTCCTCCAGATCTCTAGCTAAGGCGAATTTCCATCTGGAATATTGCTTGGCTCATGGCGAATAGCGGGGTGAGTCCATAGACCCATGTTATTATGCTTTAAGTTTCTGCTCATAAATTTCTCCTGACACTTTTTCTGGTTATACTTTGGCCAGATCTTTAGTCAGTTGGACAGGGACGGTGTCAGAAGTGACAAGTCCAAGCTGGAGGTCAAGGGACTATTTTTCCGTGGCAGTGTGCAGTGAATAGCTGACAACAAAAGTACACATTACCAAATCTGGGTCTCTCAGATTCACAGATTTCTTTAGTTTTCTTTGTTTTGTAAAGA
Source organism: Dasyprocta punctata (assembly GCA_004363535.1). Lineage (NCBI taxonomy): Eukaryota > Metazoa > Chordata > Mammalia > Rodentia > Dasyproctidae > Dasyprocta > Dasyprocta punctata. The sequence goes on from RJWM01013633.1 coordinate 32,189, forward strand.
CAAATCCATTTTCGAGCAGATTCTCATTTGTTGCTTGCATCTTTGCTCCATCCACTCTGAAATTCTGTCCATATGATTATGATTCTGTGGGTTGAATTTGGACAGTCTGCTTTTGAAGTGGAATCACCCATTCCTCATTTTAGAGCCTCTGTCTCCAGCCGGAAACTAGACAGCATGTGCGAGAGCCAGTGTAGCCATCAGTCATTGCCATGGATTGAGTGCCTCTCCTGGAGCTCAGGTTGGATCTTAATCCTTAGATTCATATATTAATAGCATTAGAGCGAGGACTTTTGATTGGGTCATTTGAAGGATGAATTCTTTCTAATTGGTTCATAAGTTAATCCATTTATGGCTTCATGGCTTAAAAGGTCAGTGGGTTATCTTGGTTTGGCTTTGTTACTAGAAGTAGTTCTCTCTGCCTGTCTTCTTTGCATCACTGTGAGATTCTTTCTGCCAATGCTGCCATGGCAAAGCCCTGTCAGAGGCTAAGAAGATGCTGGTGCTAGACTTCTGGACTTCTGGACTTCTAGAACTGTAAGCTGAATAAGCTTCTCTTCTTTATAAATTACCCAGCCTCTGGTGTTTTGTTGTTAGAACACCTGAAAATGAACTGTGACAGTCATGCACAGAATGTCTCTGTCCAGGTGATACCTGCGGTATCCTGGACAGATCCAGACATTCAGTCCGCCCCTGCTTCAGGTAGGCCTACCCGGGCCATCTCCATCTCTTCTGTTCCTCACAGCTTCCTGCCAGGAATTCTGGCTGCTACTACTTTGTTTTTCTGGGACTCTAGAAAATTTTTGCAAATAGAATACTGTCTTGATCTTCCAGAATTCTGAGAAGGAAAATGCAAATCAAATCGTCATGATCACTGTAGCTACAGTGCTCCTAACCCTGTGTGGGGAGAGGGGGTGGTGTGTGTCACAGAATTATAGGAGAGGCTGTGAGTATGTGAAGGATGCATTCATTTCTAGTATGTGTTAAAATACAAAAAAAAATTTTTTAAACATGAAAATTTGCTTCTGTTATACTTATATAATAATATATGTGATTTTTAAAATTTATTTTGCATCATAATATAAAAATTATTACTCAAAGAAATGTAACAGTGTTTCTGAGAATGCTCAGTATCACTCGTAGACAGTACATTGTTGAATGTCACACCCTTCCAAAACATGTATTATAACCAAACTGATGGCTTAAACATTATGCTTTAACATTAGTCATGAACAAGAAGACACTACTCATGACTTTGAAATGATGCACCTGATACATGTAATAATATTTAAGAGAAGAGGCTGCATGTAACTGCACATCAGCCACAACCTCCCACATCTGAGATCACCATTTCCTTAAATAACAACTAGGAACCTTCCAGTTTTTCAAATTACAGTCCAAACATTCTGTGATTTTGTGAACTTAACCAAGACATGATTTTTTTTTAAGTACAAAAATTATGTGTCTTGATTTGTTATAAAATCTTTTATGCTTATTACTTGTTAAACATTGATAGTTGACTGGGTCAAAAATTCCTATCCCCAGGAGAACCATTAACTAGGACCTGTGAGAGTGGGGTAGGCAGAGCTGTGAAGAATATGGTGCGTGTCCTGCAGGAAAATCTCAAAGGCAACTCGGATCCACTTTTGCAACATTGAAGTGCAAATATGCATTTGCATGAATTACTTGAATAGACACTACTTTTGGAGACATCCTCTGCCAACTTTAAGATCATTAAGCTTGTTGTTGGGACCCCATAGGAGGTCCACATCTCTGTCAGCCAAGAACTCCTTGACCCTGGCCTCTGTGGTTTTGGAGCAGTGCCGTTCTCCTACCATTGCTGTCCCCCATGGGTCACCCCTTGAGCCTCCAAGCTCCATCCACCCCAAGCAGCATACCGTGGTGATTGTGTGCCTCAGCATTCCTGTTGCTGCAACCAGGTCTCTGACATATGCTTCCTGAAGGAGAAAAGGTTTCTTTGACCTTATGCATCGTCTCAGAGGTTTGCATCCAAGGTTGGCTTCCTCCATCCAAGGCAGAGACATCATGGCAGCTCTGACAGAAGAGAACTGCTCAGCCTAAGACATCTGGGAAGCAGAGAACAGGGCGGCAGCCTGAGAGGATGGGGCTGTGACTCTATGTAGTCCCCAAGGTCGTGCTCCATGACTCACTTTCTCCAGCTGTGCCCACCTCCTAGGAGTCCATTGAGCAAGGAAATGCTCAATGAGTTAGGCCACTTGTGAGGCTGGAGACCTCGCAGTCCAGTCATCGCTCCAACAATTTCAAACTCCAGTCCAGTCAACAATCAGGATGGACACAGGGGTCCCGGGTCACTTACTGAGATAGCAGGTGGTGTCAGTTACAAACCCTCGTGCCGCTTATCCTTCCCCCTGCTTCCAGTCTCACTCTGCCACACTCAGATGGGAAACACGCTGTGCTCCTGCGACCTCCACAAGCTGAGGGCGCATGGTGCTCTCTTTTTGCCATCATCCTCTTTTCTTTCTGCCCACAGACTCTTTCAAAAATCAGCTTAGAGTAGCTGACTCCTCTGAGACCGAGTGGGGTGCTTCTTTCTTGTTTTCTTAACATGCAGAGAACTTCACATTCCCAGCTTTCTTCAAAGGATTCAACCTTCTGCTCCAGTCTTGAAGGATCAGTCTACACTACATCAAACCTTTGTGTCTTGGTGGTTCTTCGAATGTCTGGGGAATTATTCAGCAAAGGAAGGAAAACTACTGTAAGCGGATGATAGTTAGGATTCAGGCTCTGCACGATTTTCGCACACACCTCTTTTAATCTTCCTGACCACAGTTGCTATTATCATCCTGTTTAAATACTGGCAAACAGAGGTTCAGAGACATGCTATGACCCAGCAACATTTCCATTTCCGAGAAGCTTCCAGGCCCATGACCTACTGCATCTTTCTCTCTCTCTCTCAGGAGACTTGGGCTTCCGCCTAAAGATCCACAAGGCAATGGTTTAGAAGTAATGTTCATGGTTTCTTTCATGAGTACATTAACAGCTTTTCTTACTCATGGATTCTTTTACTTAATCAAAATATTTAAGGAAGTCTGCTGTATGCTAGACACTCTGGACTCCTGGGTTCAGTGGTCACCAAGAGTGACCAGCACTAGTATTGGGACAGAAGCCATGTCAGTGTCTTAACAATGTGGGCACGCTGCATTTTTAAAGGATATTCAAGACATATTGAGGCCATAGGTGTTTCCACTTACGTGTCTCTTTGTTTGTTCTATTGAGTGCCCAGAACATAATTATCAAGCCACAGAGACGTCTGTAAAAGCCACTCCATGACTACACCTTGTCTAAAATTATGCCTGATATCTTTTATGATTTTTTCTATATGGAGAAGTCTGGGGATGGTGTATTATTTATGTTTGTTGTAGACACACAATTTTATTAACCTGAACAATATGTTAGCTAAAAATAATAATGTGAGCCATAATTGTATCGTTTAATAAAATTACCATTAGCGACTTGATGAAAATCCTATAGTATTTGGGGTATATTTTAATAACACTATTGATTGAGAGGAGTAATGAACTTGTCACAGTTGCTTTTATGAATGGAGCCTTTTATTAGACTTAGAAGAGGCTCATTCATGAAGCCAGCTGAAGTGCTGGTGTAAACCTTCTTCAATGAACTGACTTGTTAAGACAGAGAAAACCAAACTTTTCTCCTTAATGGACATTATAATTACATCGTTGTTTAAAAACAGTCTATCTGAAAACAAGGTCCTGGGCTGCTGAGTCTTTTGCACATGAGAAGCAGAATTTTGTTGCCCGGCAATCTCTCCCGACATTTTTGCCCGTCAGTCCTGAGGAGCGGGGCTTACGTACGTGCTGTGATTTTTTTTTTTTGTCTTTCTAAGGGAGTGAAATCTTCCAATTATCATTTTAAGAATGGTAGAAAAGTTGGTTGTGCTCTACTCACATGCTCGGAAGTCTTTTTCGACAGTAAAATTTGTGGTTAGGAATCTTCGTGGAACACAGGACCCCTTGTATGTGTCCTGTGGTAGCTTCTTTGGGTCTTCTTTGGTCTGCTCACATGAGTAGAAGGAGCTCTGTTGAAAAGTTGAGTTTGCCCGTTTGTTTGTCTGTTCTGCAGTCCTAGGGATCAAATTCAAATCCTCACCCACGTCAAGCACATGCTGTGCCGCTGAGCTACACTCCGGCCCTGGATGATACGCTTTTAAATCAGCTTTCTGTGGATGGTATTATCCTGAGCTGTGCTTGTACTAGAGTAACCTAGCATTCTGTAATTCCTAGGACATTTTAGAAGGATTTTTTAAAGGCAATATTTTTAAGTTGCTTTTTTATATTAAAGATTTAGGAGCACTGTAGAATTTTTAAATACCCTATTGATAATGTACTATTGCTACTTTTTTTAAACGGGATGAATGGTGGCCCACTATTCATCCCACTCGTAGAGAAGGCCAGTCTGTAACTGACCCTCCTCGGTGGTGTGTGAATGGCCCTTTCTTTGGTCCCAAGTAGGAGGCCAACATGGTCCTCTCTCAACAATCCAATCTCCACGGATCCCCAAGATGCCCAGGAAAGGAAGCAGCACGATTAGAATCAGCACATCCCCAAAGCGAAGGTCATGCCTCCTTCAGGGTACCTGGCTGTGCACTGCATCAGGGTGTATGCCTCTCTGTACTCAGAGTGTTTTAAGATGTGTCAAATCATTGATACACGAGGACTCTGCTGATTCCTGCTATAGCCCTCAGGGGTCCTTCCTTGAAAAGTTTATCATACCAGGAGTTTGTTGCACAGGAGAGGGAGGTGCACGTGCATGCAGTTACAGCTATTCCCATTCATTCATTCATTCATTCGTTTGTTCATTCATCCAACAGACATTTATGGAATGCCTACCACATATGTGAATAGGTGCTCTCAAGTACCTATTGTAGCACAAGTTATGGAAATTTAAATAACACCTCATATTTGGCTTGCTTGTATTTGGAGTGCATTTTTAGCCAGTGATTTAGACCCTTTCCTATCATGTTGGTAAACATTTTTTGTTGTTGTTGTTGTTGTGTTTTTGTTTTTTTTGTGTGTGTGTGTGGCACCAGGGATCGAACTCACAACCTCCTGCCTGCCAGACAGGTGCTTAAGCCACTGAGCCAAACTCCTGGCCCTAGTTTTTTGAGACAGGGTCGCACTATGTAGCTCAGGCCAACCTTGTACTCGCGTTGTAGCCCAAGCCGGCCTCGAACTCACAACACTCCTCCTACCTCAGCCTCCCGAGTGCTGAGATTAAAGGTGTGTACCACCATGCTCGGCTCATGTTGGTAAATGTTGATCCATCACATAGTTTCAGTAGCTTAAATTTCCATAGAAAACTTGTACTTGATTTGGCACTTATTTGTATGTTATAGAGATTTATTTAAATATAATTTTATATGCTTATAGTCAAAAGCCATTTCAAATTTAAACATATAGCCAGTTGATTCAAAAGATGATTTTTTAAATGGGGGCATTACTTTTTTAGTGTGTAATTTATTTCAGAAGTATTTCATTTCTAAAACTTCAGGTATGATTTTTATCTCATAAATACAATTTATGTACAATTTTATCCATGTTTTCATGGTTTTTTTTGATAGTAGGGACTTAGTTTTAAATTCAAATTCAATTCAAGAGAATCAGGGGTCTCTCTACTCATGCAGTCTCATGTACACAGATGCACAGACATGGTTCTTGTATGATGAACTCAGCAACAAAAATAATACGAGCAATACTTTAGATCGTGTTGGTCTCATGAGTTAGAGGTGAACCATTCAACATGGTAGCCACGGTAGCTGTTTAAAATTAACCTTAAGGTAAGTGATAAAATCCAGCTTCTCAAACACAGGAGCCACATTGCATGTGCTGAACCATGATTTATAGCTAGTGGGCGGCACACTCAGGTGAAGAAGATTATTTACCGTCTAACCTCCCTCCCTCAGCTGTGCAGGGAGGTCGCTCCTAATATTTTCATATTATAAATTATGCTGTGATGAATAATCTTATAGATAAGTGTTGGTGCACATATATTATATTTTCTGGAAGTGCAGTAATTCATTTATCATTTGGTGAATATTGGTAGAGAAGCTGTTAAGTACCTGGAACCGCTTCGCTGAAATAAATAGTTAAAAATCTTTGATATCCTAGGACTTAGGCTTTAAAAAATAAACATTTAACCAAAAAAGCTTTTTAAATAATTTTATGTGTTTGTGAGAACTTTAAGCCCAAAGACACTCGCTAGAAAGGAAAGGCAGATAATTTCAGTACATTAAAACTTAAAATTTCAAAGACCGGGATATAGCTCAGTGGCACAAGTGCCCGCCTAGCAAGTGCAAGGTCTTGAATTTGCTTCCTGGTACAGAGAGAGAGAGAGAGAGAGACAGACAGACAGAGACAGAGAAGAAAAAGTTTATAGCTTCAGTTACATGAGGATGACATTTTAAAAAATGAAGAAGTAGCCAGGATTAGGGGAGAATATTAGCAATACACAAAGCTGATAACAAGTTCTCCTGCTTCAATATCATGAAATAAATATACATGGACATCATATATATGAGGTGTATTTTCGTTGAGTGCATCTGATTGGCAGTTAAACACTGGGAGAGAGGCCCAAGTTTTCTAGTAACTGAGGAGTTCTGAGTTAAGGAGGCACCGTATCACCAAACTGATGGCGTCTTGAAGTCTCACAAGCCTGTAGTGGGCTTGCACATGAAAAACGAGGAGGGAATCCTGCTCTTGGGAGTGAAAACTAGAAAATTTACTTTAGAAACACATATTTGTGCTCATCTTTCCAACAGAGACGATGCTTGCTGGCTGTCTGGAAGAAGGTACTGAATATCCGCAAGGAGACAGCTTCCAGATACTCATTTCAGTTCCACTTGTGGTAGTAAACATTTCATGGCCAGCGAGTGTCTGTTAGTAGAAAAATAATTAGCTCAGCATTCAAGAACAAAAGCATTTGTCCAAGATTGATGGGAGAACATAGGCTATATATTCCAGCAGAGACAGACATCCAAAACCTTAAATCGAGTCAAAAATAGCACAGTGCTGAACTGAGTTTAAGGAAGAATGCCGTATTATAAGATGGAAGCACCCAGAACATCTCTGCTTTTATGATGATGGCTACAGAGGCTGAATATGCAGGACACCAGACCAAGTCCGCGCCTCTCCAAAGGGGAGGAGTGGGCCTGCTCATCACCATATTTGCTTATGTCCTTTTTATTCTTGTGCACGTCAGGATTATAAGTGTTTGTTAGTATTGTTTTTTGGTACTTTTCTGTCTTCTAATTTTTTTCTGTTTTTAATGTACTTAAAAATGAATAAAATTTTTCTAGCATGCAGGGGAAAATGTCATTCAAAAATGTTTTTATGTCACATCTGTCTAGAAGTAGCTGGCAGAGTTTCTCTTAGTGGTGTCTTTTCTTTATATCTACATTGACTATTTGGATGTCATTTGCAGCGTAATGTTTTGAAACTCGTGGCCTTGGGACTTCTGAATGGGCCTGCATTGAAGGTATTCAAGTCTATTTCTTATGCAGGACAATGACTAAATTCACTAACATTTTTCTAGTATTTATTTAACATCTATAGTATTTTATTCTTTATCTTAAAAACATTACCATTCTTGATTTTTTTCTTTGTTCCTATTGATTTCTAATGGCACGTAAGGCAAAGTTAAGATTATGTGGCCTAAATATATGTTTGGGCTTCTTCAGAGGCTAGATCCAGCTCAGTGATTTTTCATTTTTTTAGGTCTTCATAACTTGTAACAGCTATCTTTAAAATGTAAGATAAAAGGTAAAGTTCTGGGGGTCAGTTTCTCTACAATATCAAGTTTTAAAATGTGATGGTAAATAATACATTGCTCTTTCTCTCTGCAAAGCTGTAAGAATCTGTAACGTGTTGGTGCCGGATCCACTTGGTCTTTATGCATGGTCTTTGCTGCAGGAATTGGATGGTGCAGAACACACAGTCGATGTCAGGAGACACAGGGCACCGTGTCCGGGACCGTGACCTCTAGGCAGGAGCTGTCCATATTGTCGCCATGGTCCTGACCTGGGTGTCTAACATTGAGCTTTCTTCATTCAGTTTCTCCAGAGGGCCCCTTTGATGAGGTCTGTGTTCATTTACCACCTCTACTGTGCCAAGGTTTCACACCTGGGGTGCTAACCCATGTACTCCCAGCAATCCCTGTGAGGGACAGAAGCGGTGACTGCTGGTCCCAAGGCCACAGAGCCAGCAGATGGTAGAGCTGAGAGCCCATCCTGGAGGTGGTGTTCCCAGTGGTGAACATGATGCTCCCTCTGCAAACATAAGTCCCTGTCTGCTCACAGCCACTGTTTCCTAGGGCACAAGCTGCTGTTCTGTCATCTGAAAGGCGCCCTGAACCGTGCAGCTGGCTAGGGTTCCCTGGGCATTGCCTGCCAGCCAGGTCCTTGAATTCTGGGCACTGTCACTGACCAGAGAGCTCAAATAAAGCCTTGTGTCAGTTAACCCAAGGGAAGTGGGAGCTTTCCTTCTTCTTGTGAGAGAGTTCCCAGCAACACCTCCATAATATGCGGGGCCATTACCAAGAGCCGATCTTAATCAGTAAGCATTAGCAAAGTCTGGTGATTACAGTGAAGTGCAATATCGAAGGGAGAGTTCTCTAGGTTTTACATAATCTGAATTTCCCGGTAGTCCTTCAAATGCAAAAACTGTTCACTTATTTCTCTTCTCCCACTTAACAAATAGAAGCCCAGAAGCAGGTGGAACCAAACTTACATTCAAGCTTTACTCATGCATGTGGGTGCATTAACTTCGGTGCCAGCGTCTGGCCCCAGAAACTCCTTCCTCCTTGCTTATCCCATTTATGGCTGATCTTTGGACACTCAGAAGTTAATTGTGAGTCTGTGGATATTGGTCAAGAGATTTTTTTTTATTTGTTCAAGAGTTTTTAAAAGCACACATAAATGAAACCATGGACAACTCATTAGCATCAAAAATGCTTTCAATTTTACTATATGTGCTGCCGAAACAAGAACCAAAAGTGCTTTCAGTTTACTCTCAAGGCTAGGGAAATGAATGCAGAAGAGAAGAGAATACATCAGGCTGATCTTTCCTAAGAGCCAAAGTAACTGGAGAGCGGTACACTGACTCTGTTGGTTAACAATTTATTTTTTATGGCATCTACTTTATAACAATAGGCGAGAGAATAATGCCTTGATAAATAAATACTCTTGTACTATTTATTTCCTCAAATGTCAGTTTACATCACCAGCTGTAGAAGCAGGCAACACCATACTGGAAACCATGAAAACACATGCTATTGCTGATGTAGTTGACCTGCAAATGAAATTGATTTCAGGCTGTTGTAGGCTGGAAACAGGGGTCAGCTGGCTCTGTCACTACACGGACCACCACCTGCTGAATGTCTTCACCAACACCAGTGTCCTGGGACACCTCTACCAAAAAAGAGACCTGTGTCCATGTGTCTTGGGTGCTGGCCACAGACTGTCTTCCTCTCCTATGAAATTGCATTGCCAGCTGATGAGTAATGGCTCTAGGGGTTCCTAGGCACTGAGTCCTGAAATGATGCAGGTTTTCCTAATGCATCCACAACACAGATCTACTGGTGCGAGGACTGGCAGCACAGGCAATCAGCAAGCATTGACTCATACCGCCAACAGTGGTGAATTCTGGATTCACAAAATTCAATCAAGGTTGGATGGGGAAAACTGCTTTCCACTTGTTTTTCCACTAGTACCCCCCCCACACACACACACACTCAGAAACACGCTTTGAGAAACTTGACTATCTTCAAATGAAAGAAATAATATAAATCAAGTCTTATGTCTCTAATAATGAGCACAAGATGCTTTATGAAAGGGCTTTTCCTCCTGCAGCGAGGGAAGCAATTGTACCATTGTGCATCAGAGAAGGAGAATTTGGACTCAGCAAGGAAGGACCCAAGGTGGGGTCAGCGCCTTCAGAAAGCACTAAAAAATGGTCCCATGCCAAGCTGTTCCTCATCACAGCAAGCGAAAGGGTTCTGGGCACCCACACTGCATTTCCTTCTGAGTGACTGCAGAAAAGAGCCCCACTTTGTGGCTATAAACTCTTCCCCCAGCGGGGTTGGCACCTCATAGTTGGAAGTTAAACATCATGCAGTAGAACCTGAAATTTCTCAAAGCCGAAATGATGGCATTGCTTGCTGTGTGGTACTGTCTAGTTGATACTGGTTGAGTTTAGCTCTTTAGACAGTCTGACAATAAAGTTTCAAAACAGTATTTGGAGTTTTTCAGAACTTGTAGAATTTTGGCCTGGGAAAAAATATGAAAATGATTGCTAGTAGCAACTTTTATTGCAGTATATATCAAGAGTGGCTAAACCAAATTTCAAATTATCTTTCTGAAAAGTGAATTCATAAGTAATTCTAAATAGATTGTATTAATAATTTTGTCACTTAGCTCATATGAAGTTTTTGAGAGTTTGTATGTGTTTTGCCATTGTGAACTTTTTTGGACTTAACAGGCAGTAATGTTGCTGGTTTGGCTCCTTCGAATTACCCTTTAGAGCAAGTAGGATCGTGTACGAGACTCCTCCGTGCTGTCTGTGATTCCAAGCACAATCAACTTGTCTGCAAAGAGTTTTAGTATTTCCTTTTATTCCCCCTTACAGTGATACGTAAAAACCAACACCTCTGGAATTTATGTCTGCTTTACTTTAGTTCCAAGTGAAGCTGGTATTGTTTTCCAGGGTTGTGTTCCTCCTTATAATCCACACTGTGTAACCTGGAACTGTTGCCTTTTGTGGACATGGTTTGGTTGAGTTTAGCTCTTTAGACAGTCTAGAGATTCAAACTCCACCCCTCATTTCTAATGCTTCTTCATTCTGCTCTCAGTGTTTATTTGATAATCAAGTCAGTCATTTCTGGGTTTCATGGCAGTCTTCCTTTGTACGTTACTCTTCATACATTGCATGCCCTGATCTTTGACTCTCCTGTTCCTCCATCTCAGGATGGCTTCCACCTTCATTAACGCTTAGTGAAATTACTTTCAGAGGAAGTCAAACAACTGTGCGTGGTATTATCTTTATGGCCGATACAATAATTACTGTTTTGACAGCTCTTTCTTTAAGAAAAAAGAAATTATTTCTCTCAGGTTATGAGAATTGCATCATAAGCATTCAGGCCCTTGTTCAGAACATTGGTTGATTTTATGGAATTTCCCATGGAGAATATAAACAGGGTCACAGATTGGAGGTGCTGGTGCATGATCCTGATTTTTGCTTCCAGAAATTCTTGGAGGTATTCCTCACTAAAAGGCCTGTCTCTTTCTTGAAGATAAAATAGATGACTTCAGAGTTTACTAATGAAATCAGGGAAGATTTACCACCTATATTTATAACACAGTTCATGATACAGATGAGCTCTTACTTCATTTAGTCCAACTGACATCTGCTCTAGAAAATGTCTTATTCTTTCTAGCTGAAGATCTTCCTCTGTGTGTGTGCACACACATGTGTGTATGTGGTATTTTTTTCTGATTTTCCAGCTATGCCATCAGAGATCAGGCATGAATCTGAGCTAACATCTGTATGCTTTTCATCCTTTCCAATTAAACTAGGGCAATAAAACCTGCAGCCTGCTCGTGGGCTGTTAAGCAGGCTAATGCCTGTGGTACAACTTTGACCATTCCTTGCCCGGAAACCATTCTGCATTAAGGCCATAGCAATAGGCGGTGGTGCAGGGCTCCTGTCCTCCCGTGGAGGGTGGACGTGGAAACAGGTGCTCCCCGTTCAACATGGGCTGTGCAAGTGCACAGAGAGCGCCTCTCGATGCCTCGGGCAGGGCGGATGGCTCCAAAGAGGATGGCACCACAAGGATCTGGCCGGCAGAGGGGATTGCACACAAGCACTGAGATCTAAAAATGCAGGTGTGGCCAGGGAATTCCCCCTGAGGAGAGGGATTGGAGCTGACTGCTGGGTGTGGGTGACTTCTTACAGACCACACTTGAGAAGGATGTGGGCCAGGTCATGAAAAACACAAACTGTCTATGACGAGTGATATGGCCTTTGTGATGAGCTCTACAGAAATCATTACTGTTTTAAAAAGTGGAAGGCTGTGACCCACAGTTCCTGGAAAATGTTCCAGGGTGGGTCTGCCATCCACATCACCCACAGCTCCTGTGCGCATGGCTAATTGGAATTCTTCAGTTGTCATGTTCCCCGTTAGCTGACTCCCTTCTAGGTCTCCTTTCCTGGGTCACCAAGCACCTTGAAATAGGCAGTTCTTAAAGCTTGGTTTCTCCCATCCCATGTAGCTCACTTCTTGCCTAATCCTTCTGCCGAACTTCTACCCCTCATGTGGCTTTGTGTTCCCAAGTTCCAAGCCCATAGTTGAAATGGTGAACTGCTCAGATTTAAAAGGAAAGGAAAAATAAAAAAGGAAAAAACAAAAGAAGAAGAAAAAAGGAAATAAAAAGAAGGGAAAGAAATAATGGTTATCCCTTTTTGGAGAAGGAAAGAAGACTGAGGCCATTGACCTAGGCAGGGTTTTAAAGAATTAAATCTCAATTTAACTTAACTGCGTTGTTTCAGTCCTCTATTTAGAAGTACAGTCTGAAAGTGAAGAGACTTCACTGGGTAAAGACCATTTCCTAAGCCATTAGTAATATTAGAAATATAAGAGATCTTAGATAGCTTCTAAACTAGTCTCATTGATTTTAGAGACGTCATCAACTAAATGATTTGCTTCAATCCCAGAATGATTTTATCATTGCATGTGTAACTATATGGCTTCTTTTCTGGACTTCCTCAAGCTTTTCTTTGTAGGATCAAAATCCAAACCATATCAAATTTGTGATTTCCTGAGGGTCTGCAGTCACTGTGTCTAGAAGTCATACGGTTTTCAGGGACACAATGATAACACGGAAACAGATCACAGTGATGGCTCTTTGACATTTAACTAGTACAACTGGCCTGTGCGTTAATTACCATTGTGAGAAACTTAAATGAACCAACTAAATATTTTATTGTTCTGTAATCTTGTTGTAAAAAAAGATTTAACAAAACTTGGGTGTAGCCACTGTAATCTATACTTCTGTAAAACCAAAAAAGGGTTTAGGCATTCCCTCCTAACTCAGTATGCCACAAGTATGGAAGAGCACTATGTTGAGTCCAAATATAAGTAGAAGCAATTGAAATGGGTCAGAAATGAAGAAGAAATGTAGAAGAAAAGAATTATGTAAACCGTATCCCCAAAGTATTTAAAAATGCTGGTATTTGCAAGTAAAATTTAAAACTTTATGGGGGTATGTAATTATTTTTGGATACCATGCTATAGAACTTCGCCTTCCTTTCTAGAATGTGACTTCTAGAAGTTTTGTTTTCAGTATGAGTAAATTTATCGTAATTCAAATATTGTATGTACAACCTCTCCATAGTCAGGGAAAAGATCAAAATTCATTAGAGGATTGTTTCTAGAATGCATATCATTTTCACATTCTTGTAAAGTCAAAATTGTAAATCAAGCCTTCATGAGTCCAGGACTGCGTGTACCAGGTGAATCACTTTCTTGCATGAAATCTGTATGAATCAAGGTTGTCCAGGTAAACACAACCAGTGACACATACAGTCATGGGTTGCCTAAACTGAGGACACATTCTGAGAAACACAGTGTTGTGTGGTTCACTGATTTTGTAGAGAGTGTGTGCTGTATTACATGACTCCCAGAACAGTACGCTGTTAACCCCGTCATCACCAGCCTTGTGTAATGCCTTAAGCTAGGATGATGATGGCTACAGTGTCACTAGGTGATAGAAATGTTTCAGCTCCACTGTAACCTGAATGGATCACCATGGGGCATGCTCTTGGCTGAACGTTCGTTTTCCTGTACTTGACAGTGTGTGTAATACTTCTGATTGTAAGACCTGGATAAACAGACCCTCTCATCTTCCATGACCTGCAAGTTAGGTCTCACATTAGGGGGCAAGCAGAGCAATGACCTTCACGTGTGCAGTGACCTTGCGTCATCAGGGAAGCTTCAAGTCAGGCATCCTAAGGAAGTGCCAAGGAATGTTTGCAGAAATGTGTCACCTAAGCGTGTGTGTCACAGCATATTTTACAGTGTTGAAAAGTGGAAAGAATTATACACCAAAAGTAGACAGTGGGATAACTGTGCTTTGTAACAACCAAATAAAATCATGTAAACATATTGAAGCTTAACAATATTGGAAATATTCATTTACATTATTGTGTCAAAAATGGCTTTAAAGGATGGGAATATTACAATTCAAATTCTATAAAGCAAATCACTGCATAGGAACATAAACTATTAAGAGGATGTACTTTCAAATTCTTAAGTGAATTATTTTGGAGTGGTGAAATTATACGTGATTTTCACTACTTTCTTTTGAATTTTCTGTTTTTCATACTTCATGCATAAAATACTGTTAAAAACTCAGTTTATTTAAATTGAAGAAAGATGTTCAAGAAACATTAATGACATAATTGCTTTCTTTTTTCAGCTATCAGTAGTTAATTTTTCTCTTTCCATTTTTTATTACTACATATTTGTAGTATATAATGAAATTCATTATGGGAAATTTATACATGTTACATAATACATCTTAATTCATGAAAATGATGGTGTAGGACTGTGGAACATGATTTGATGTTCATTTCTTAGCAGTTCATTTATTTTATTTTTTGTGCTGTTAAGGATTGAACTTAGAGCCTCATATGGGTTAAGCACATGCTCTTCTACCAAGCTGTACTGTGAGCCCATAGTTTCGTATTTATTTTTCACATGAATTTATTTTTGCAGCCATTTTTAGCAATTAATGTCATGTTTCTACTTTGTTAGTTTAGTTGACAGTTATCTCTTTTTAAAACTATTTCTCCTTCACTTGGGAGACTGAAGCAGGAGGATTGCTGTGAGTTCGAGACCAGCCTGGGCTACAAAGTGAGTTGTCGGCCAGCCTGAACTGCATAGTGAGACCCTGTCTCAAAAAGACAAAAGAAAAAAATATATATATATATTTCTCCTGGCAAGCATAAGGCCCTGAGTTTGATTTTCAGTATTCTCACCACCAAAAAAAATTAAATTTTATACACACACACACACACACACACACATATATATATATATATTCCCAAAGTGTAGTAGTTCCATAGCCAGAGTAATAGATATTCTGGTGCTATGCATACCTTTGATAAAGCTATCCCAGTTATGGATTAACTAAAAGGTAATTCAAACTGTATTTTTATAATCAAATATGGACCATGGATCATCCTTAACAAAAAAAATTTTTTTTTTAGAACCAATACTAAAACATTGTAATTTACTGTAAGTAAACCCATGGGGAAGCAAATTCAGTATTTTTAAAGCAAATTACCTTTAACACATTGTTAGCTGTCAGTAATAAAGAAGTGTCTTGCCTGTTTCTCTGTATGCACCTCTGTGTGTGTGTGTGTGTAATTTTGGCGAGTGGACATATGTTTTTTTCTATTTTCTAAAATAACAATGAAGAATTATTCAGACTGAAATATTCTGAAACCAGCTCTCTGGGTATGGTGCATTGGATTTCAGACTTCTGTAACAGAACGCTGTGTTTGAACATCCTCTGTCTCCTCCCTCCTGGCCTTACGGGAGGCAAAGAAAAAAATGCTTTCTTAAGCTGACTGTGGTGGCTCATGCCTGTAATTCCTGCCTTCAAGATGAGGCAGGAAGACCATGAGTACAAGGCCACCCTGGCCTACCTAGTGAGTCCACCACTAGCCTGAGCTAGGTTGCAGCAAGACCCTGTCACAAACAAACACAAAACAGTGTTCTTTCTGGCTCCCTGCTGTGCATAGGCCCTCCCAGGAGGCGGTGGCAGTAACAGAGCTGTCACAGAGCAGCCACAGATGGCTCGATGCTAAATCTGCAGCCTCAGTTTATGGCTCCCTGGGGGAGGGAGGAGGCTGGATGGAAAGTGCATTCAGGAGCACTGCAGAGAAGCGCTGGGGTTAGTGACAGAGGTGACCGAATTAACTGCATGTGGCCAACGCCTCCGTGGCTCTCTCAAGCCTCCGTTCTTCCAGGCTGGCCATTGGGATGGACAAGACGGGCACACCCTGGATGACATAGGTGAGACAAGGTTACAGAATTAACAGGGACTGTCCCATGACACCGTGCGTTAGAGCAGGTGTGGTAACCTAAGAATCGGAAAGACTGCTGACTAAATGATAATAGTAGCTTCTCTTCAGAGTTCTGGGTGCAGCAGGCTGTCCAGAGTAATACTGTTCAATATATTGTTTAAAGTGTACAAAACTGTGCATTCGTGCATTACTGAGACCCTGATGGTTTCAATAACTTAGTAAGGTCATACCTTATAAATGGAAGAAGATATTAAACATTTTTATCAATACTTCCTTTAATATCATTAAGAATTTCCCTACCTACGAAATCTATTCTACGCACGTCCACAAATATTAGGTAGATCTTGCTTAACAGAAAGCTAGCAAGCTCATTTAAATTGGGCGGACTGTTTTCAAGAAAATTTATGCCCA
The DNA here is from genome assembly GCA_004363535.1 of Dasyprocta punctata. Taxonomy (NCBI): domain Eukaryota; kingdom Metazoa; phylum Chordata; class Mammalia; order Rodentia; family Dasyproctidae; genus Dasyprocta; species Dasyprocta punctata. Next base: position 48,742 of record RJWM01013633.1, read on the forward strand.
AATTTGGTTAACTTGAGGGCGTTTATCTTTACTTAAAAGGCAGTTTTTTAATCTCATGGAAACTCTCAGGGTATGTCTTAATTAAGCACTTCCAATATATCCCGGTACCACTTTTCTTCTTCATTACATTGTACTGAATATTATTCTGTGTTCCTTAAGGTCATGATAAGAAGGTTGACAGTTTCTCTACTTTTCCTTGTCTGTGTCATACTCCAAATATTAATTTGTCTGTCTGAGTCAGAAAAATGGGACTGTTAACATGTCACAACAAGTCCACTAACTTCTCTAAAGAGGAAGCATCTTTTTTCCAGACCTTATTGAGACCTTCAGGATTAGAAACAATATATTACAATAAAATAAAATATTTTAATGCAGTGTCAGGTACCTCACCCAGAAAAACAAGATAGTCTTTAGAGTGTGTGCTCAAATCTCCTCTGTGGTCTATAAAAGACTTTCAATAACTCCTGAGTTTGCAATATTCTAAAAACAATTTTACCTTCCAACAAATTTGAAATTAACATGTGCATATGTGATTTCTAATACTTAGGTAGCTAAGAGAGACTTTTCTGAAAACCAGGGGTGTCTCTGAGCTGTACTCCCAGAGTAGAGTTGGTCAGTAATGAACTTGATCCCTTGGGATTGGAGCCAGCATCTGGAAAAGTGGCGAACCCTGTGGCTCCAGCCCGAACCCAGGACATCTGGAGAAGCTTCACAGAAAACTGTCTGGGATGTTGTAAGTTCCTACTTTTGTGCTGTCTTTGCCTTGACTGCTTTCTCATAAGTACCAGTGTTGAGATAATAAAGTAATAATATGTAAATTAAGATAAAACAAGAAAATTGAAGGAGTTCAGCCTCTGGAATAGGAGGAAGGGCAGCTTTAAGAGTTTGTTACCTGACCCTAGTGGATCAGAGGAAAGAAAAATGTTTGCTGAAGAGCACTTAGATTTCCTAGTGGGCACAAGGTAAAGGAAGGTCAGATTCTGTGCCCCACTGTGGAAAGGAAAGAGCAGAAGAGAAAGGAAGGAGAGGGCGCTTCCCTGGGCTCCAGACCCACAGCTGTCACCACACTCCTACCTGTGACTCTGACAGAGGACATCCTGAGCTCTTAGAATGATGTCACATTCTCACAGAGATCCCCCCAGCTATGTAGAGTCAAACCCTGTAGACTGGAGGCCTCTTGCTCTTCTTTGAGCTGTCCTGCGAATTCTATATGAATTTCCTGTTCACTGATCAAAGGCACATGAACAGAGAATGCTTTTAATGTGGGTCGCTTGGTATTTTGTTTCTTGGCACATAATCTGTCTGAGAGCACTTTGAAAATTTCAGTGCAAGGAGGCCTTGCTTTAGAAATGTTCGCTGTGCATTGATACAGTGCCAGTGGTCAAATTGAAACAGAAATGTTCAATGTGTTGCCAGCACCTTCTTGTTTAGAAAGTTATATAAATACAGCATTGAGGTTTCCTTGCTGTAAACAGTTAGCTCTTTATGCTCACCTTTCCCATACTCTGAAGTATCTGTTATGTGTTCCTGCTAGCTGTTTATGTATTTTTAAAAGAGAAATTATCCTCTTTGGCAAGTTCTTTGTTTGTGGAAGTGTGTGTTTCATTTTGTCTTTGTTGTTTTTATTTAGGTACTTTCGCAATACATTGGCTCTTTGTTTATCCAGTTTCTCTAAATTGACCAAGTGTTTTCGAATTGTGGCATATTATTTTGAGAGCATCGTTTGACCTGACACTAAAGTGGGAAGAAACTTAAAGGTGTGAGATGGCTCTTCATTTCCAGCTCCTAGTTTTAAGCACACAGTGTGCTGATCTGTAGTCCTAAAACCTTCTATCATGCCTTATACTCCTAGGACTCCCAGCACGGTAGAATTCCTTGCACATTTTGGTGGAAGTTCTTTCATGGTGTGGTGCACACTCTCTCTGACTCCCAATGTGCTTGGTCCTGGTGGGCTTCTTTGAGGCATGGGAGTAAAGACAGAGGGTGGCCTGGGCTAAGGCCAGGGCAACTGAGGATTCCTCATAAGAAGCTCAGGTGTGCTCCCGACCAAATTCACAAGTTCATTATCTTTGGATGTGCACACAGTCCCTTTGAATGCTAGGTCCTAAAAGAGCTACTCAGCCTTGCAGTGTCCTCGTCTCTCCAATGGCATGATGGAGTTTTACTTCCATTCATGGTAGAGTCACTTCTGTCAGAACTACATCAGTAGCAATTCAAAGTCTGGATAAAATATAAAACCAACTACCAGAAAACACTGAGAAGTGACCAAAAACAAGCAGAACTAGACAGGAATCTAATTCTTGTAAAAACAGAACACCATCTGCATGAGTTTTCTGTTCACATGAATTTTGGCTTCAGTTTTGACCCTCGTTGGTGCAGGGAGGGATAGATAAAATTTTAAAGGAAATCTAATGTTTCCTGGGTTGGGCAAGTAAAAGAAAAAGTTCACCAATGTTTCTATAGCTGTGAAATGCAGAAGAAAATCCTAGAGAGAGCCACACATTGAGAGAACACTATGCATTGCATGTAAACTCACTTGGACCTCACTGGAATCTTCAGATCAGCATTAGCAGAACAGAACCCAGCAGCCCAGAAGGGATCAAAAAAGCAGATGAAGACTTCTCCTGCTGCCTACTGCGCGAGAGACCAGATTTGCAGATTGAATCCTTCCAAACCAAAAGAAATCAGTTCACATTTTACAGAGGAATAAAACAGAATCCAAGGCCAATATAATGTACCATTCCTAATGCTTGGAATACAATCCAACATTAAATAAATATAAAGAAATGACACAAAATGACCATATTGAAGAAGAGGTAATAAATGGTGACATTCTTACCCAGAAGTTACAATTAGCATGCAAGAATTTTTAAATAGCTATGATTAAATGTAAAATACAAGGACACAAACAAAAGAAAATATGCTGGATTAAACAATATGATAGGAAAAGTAAACAGGGAAATTATAAAAAAAAGAGCCAAGTGAAAATTTTTGACCTGGAAATTGAAATACATGATGTTATAATGTTAATAGACAAAATAGACAACATGTTTGGGGTGACAAGAAGGGTGGTGAACATGAAGCTACTTGGAAAAGTAGAAAGAAAAATGATTTTTTGAAGAAGGAAAACAGTCACAGTAGCCTGTGTGACATTAATACAAGGTCCAAAGTGTTGTATTTGGAAGTTCAAAAAAAGAAGAAAGGATCGGGCAAGAGAAATATTGGAAGCGAGAATGGACAAATGCCTCCAAAATTTAGGGAACGATCTAGAAGTACAGATTGAAGCTTTAGAAGACCACTGAAAAATCAGATGCAAAAAGTAGTATTGGACCTCTCATGACTGAGCTGATGCAAACACAATCAAGTAGAAGACAGCCAGGGGACTGTGACCCATCACAGGGGAACAGCAGTGCAAATGACCGCTGATACTTCAGCAAAACTGGTGGAGGCCAGATCGGAATGATGCTGCGCAGTGCAAATGGAAAACCATCTCCTGGGCTCCAGATCCACAGTCAGCTGAAATAGCCTTCCTAGTGCTCTGCACTGCCCACCTGTAATGAGAGACTGACTCATCAGACTGAGCAGAAATGATGCAAACTTGAGAGCGAGCTCTAGAAATTACATTTTTAGTTCTTAGAAAAAAATTATTTTTATCTTATTTCTTTACATACATCTGGAAGTTTCAGATGGGCATTGTGCCAAGGTATTCATAATATTTGAATTATACATATGTGTTGTGGTTTCTGTCTAGATGTCCACCCAAGGCCTCTTGCAGTTCTGGAAGATGGGCTTTTCCAAGGTGGCTGTATCTAGAGTGTGTGATTGACTTGTATTGCAATGCTGGGATTAAGGGTGGGTGATTGCTGGGTCAGTCCATCGATTGGATTAGCACCACCCTAATCCCAATAGATTGGATATGATATAAGGGACAGAAGAGGCTTGTTTCTCTCTGTCTCTCTCTCTCTCTCTGTCTCTGTCTCTCTGTCTCTCTCTCTCTCT